>WTXH01000065.1:0-155664 GCA_022376555.1 Russula compacta | reverse complement strand
GCCAAGGGTTTGACAGCAACAATAGACACACTAAGTCGACAAGCTAGGACTCAACGTGTCCTAGAAGACGTGTAGAGAGGAAGTCGACCTGCAAGTTGATGTCGATGCCTGGGTTACCGCTTGCTGAGCTCCGACTCAGTAGCCACCCGCAATGAAGTAGAACACTGCTAGTATTGAGACAAGAGACTCAACTTGCCTCTACCAGGCATAATGAGTCCCCTATTTATAGTACATAGTACTCGAGGGCAGGCCCAGGGCCTGAAAGGGGCAGTGCTACCTATTTATAACTGAAACACGAAGAGAACAATAGCAGCCAGTAGCAAAGACAGCTCAAGAAAATCACAAGCTGATACACATGAAACAGGGCGCAGACATGAAACGGGGTCCAAACACTCTATTTGGCTGGTTCCACAACTTACAGGGGCGCGATGGTGTTGAACCATCACCCCAGGCTGGTTACACCACTCCCTCGCTAGACGGGATGCCCTCATCCCATCTTTCTCCACACTGATCGCCTGCCCAACTGTGGTCGTTCGACTCCCACCAAGGGGATTTTCTTGGCTGCTCTTGCTGCGATGAGCCGGTCCTCACAAGCCTGCTTAGCGGCTTCAGATGCCGCCAGATTCGCCTGAGCCAGGCATAGCTTGGCACGCAGCGTATCGCATTCGCGATCCAAGACCTGGTACCTTGTGATCTCGGCGAGGAGCGGCCAGTCATCCAGGTCGATGATGGCCTCATGCAGGGGGTGGTCATCAATCTCCGTCCCCCACAGACAGGCGCGGAACCATGGCGGGAGTGGGGACAAGGGGAATTCGTCAAACTCCGGGCACGCATACAGCTCGATGATCTGGGCATCGTGATCGCCCGTTGCATTGGCCGCCAGCCCCGCCACTCGCCCATCATCCAGTTGCTTGATGAAGACAGCAGGTTTCTTGCCATCTGGGGTGGTGATGGTGAATTCGGGGAGCCTCCCCTTGTTCTCGACGTACCCGTCAGGGCACAGTAGGGGCTCCCCGTCGATCTGTTGAATCCGTGCCTTAAGCTCACGGTTGTCGCGATTGACCTCTTCAAATTGTCTTTTGAGGCATCGAGCCTCGTCTTGGAAGAGTGCCTCTCACTGTTGGAGGGTAGAGGCGAGTCCCAAGGCCAGCTGACGGAGTTGTGCTGGGTCGAGGTTCTCATATCCATCCAGGACGGATCGTACAGTGCTGGGGGAGAGAGGCCCTTCCCAGAACACGTTTGTTTCAAGGTCGGGGAACGCGCCAGGCAGGCGAATAGTGTTGGAGGTGGGGGCGGCAGTGCTCTGGCGGGAGCTGGCTTCTGCAGTGGGAGACTGGACAGTCTCTGTGGTCGTGACACATGCGGTCGGGGCTGGGACTGGGACTGGAGTGGGGGAAGACATGAAGATATAATGGTTCTGGTGAGAGTGGAGAAGGATCGAGTTGATGCTCTTGCTGGGGGTTTCTGCTTCCCTTTTATGTCTGTCAAGGGCCGGCGTTTGTGATACTCCCGAAGGAG
Source organism: Russula compacta (assembly GCA_022376555.1). NCBI lineage: Eukaryota > Fungi > Basidiomycota > Agaricomycetes > Russulales > Russulaceae > Russula > Russula compacta. The sequence continues at coordinate 154,146 of WTXH01000065.1, read as the reverse complement.
ATCCGGGGCATGCACCTGGTCAGCAGGTTCCCAGGTGTTGTCGCTTTGGGATAGCCCCGCCACTTTATGAGATATTGGAGCTTCTTTGACCGCCCTTGATGGTGGTGATTCCGAATTTGTTCCACCTCGTATTGTTCTTCATCATCGATCAGGTCAGGAGGGGGTCGGGCATAGTTGGGCCCATGAGTGTCTGTCTCCCTGTATGGGGTAAGAAGGGAGGCATGAAACACTGGGTGGATCAGCCATGAGGTGGGGAGCTGCAGGAGGAAGGCGACTGGGGATACTTCTTTGAGTATCTTGAAAGGGCCGTATCGTTTCGGGTTTAGTTTGGACCCTTGGTGTGGGAGTTTCAGGTGGGTTCCTTCCAGCCACACTTGATCTCTGGTCTTATATTGACCCGCAGGTGCTCTGGCCACCTTTCTGTTGATTGCTTCGACTGCTTGGTTCCGCACTTCCTCCATTCTTCGCGTCCTTTGTTCTGCCGCCTCGTTGTTGGTCTGGACCCCCAAATCTCTGGGCCCCAATGTCAGTTCGTATCCGATCAGGATTTGATTGGGGGATAGTCCCGTGGTGCTGTTCCTTTGATTGTTATGTACCGCAGTCACGACCGCGACCCATTCTGTCCAGTCATCCAGTTGTCCACTTGTCACCGGTCGTAGGTATTGTTCCACCCATTGGTTCTTTTGCTCAGAAAGGCCATCGGTCTGGGGGTGCACCACCGTGGACAAGTTCTGCTGTATCCCTAGTCTTTTGGTGAGTGCCTTCCCGAAGCTTGATGTGAAGCGCGGGTCTCTATCGCTAATGATCTTTCTGGGTAGCCCGTACCAGGGATAAAGGTGGTCGAGGTAGAGCTGGGCGATTCCTGGCCCCATAATGTTGGTGGAACAGGGGAGAAATAGGGCTGCATGGGAGCATCCGTGATCGACAATGGTGAGGATTGTGTCTAGTCCTCACCTTGGTGGCAGTCCAGTGATTAGGTCCATGGATATGGTCTGGAATGGTAGGGTGCCAGGTTCTGAGGGGATCTGATAGAGTGGGACGTGTGGGCGATGTGTCAGTATCTTGGTTTGCTGGCATGTCGCACATCCTTTGACATAGTCTGCGATCCATTCTTTCATCTTTGGCCACCAATACCATTCCTGGACCTTCCTTAGGGTCTCGTCTCTTCCTGGGTGACCGGATGTGGGTGTATCATGGGCATTTCTGACAATGGCTTGCCTGAGCTCTTTGAGGTCTGGTACGATGGTTTTCCTATGAATCGTTTGTGCTGCTTGAATTCTGTGGGGCGGAATGATTGTAACATCTTTGTTATCATCTTCGCCATGATCTGCGTTCGATGGTCTGGACAGTGCATCTGCTGCCGTGTTTGTCTTGCCCGGGATGTATTCCAGGATGTAGTTGTATTCCTGGAGATCCGCGTGCCATCATGCGGTTTGTCGATTTAGATTTCTTGGCGACTTCCAGTATTGGATGTTGGCGTGGTCAGTTCGGATTATGAATGGTGTTTTTGTCCATCCCAGGTAGTGTCTCCAGTGGGCTAGGGCCTTCATGATGGCTAGCAATTCTCGTTCATAGATGTCGTAGTTTCGTTCCGTGGGTGTGAATGTTGCTGAGTAGTATGCCACTGGGTGTAGCACTGGGTTGTGTCACTGGGCCAAGGTTGGTGTGAGGTCGTTGTGCTGTCCCTCCTGTGAGAGTACAGTGCCTATGCCGTATGCTGATGCGTCGACGTGAAGTGTGAACTGCTTCTCGATGTCTGGTTGAATTAGTACTGGGCTGCTGCACATCCTTGTTTTCAATTCTTCGAATGCTCTCATTTGTGCTTCTCCCCATTGCCAAGGCGTGGTTTTCTTTGTCAGTTCGAGTAGGGGTCATGCAATTTTCAAGTAGTTTGGGACGAAGTACCGATAGTAGCCTGTGAACCCTAGGAAGCTCCTGACATCTGTTGGGTTCTTTGGTGGAGACCAATCCGTAATCCCCTGTAGCTTTTTAGGGCTCATCCGGAGATGCCCTTTCCCTACGATGACCCCTAGGTATTTGATTTCTTCTTTTTCGAACTGGCATTTTTCGGGCTTGAGGTGGAGGTCGTTTTCTTCCAGCTTGTCCAACATGCAATGGACGTATTCTCGGTGTCGGGCCGTGTGTTGTTCCTCTGTCTCGTGTGGTCGTTTAGCCGTATGGATAGCGATGTCATCCATGTATATGGAGAGCCAGCCTTCTCCTACTTCCTGTCGGAAGATGGTATTCATCATCATTTGGAAGGTGGCCAGAGAGTTAGTAAGACCAAAGAACATGACTGTTGGTTCAAACAGTCCTTCGTGGGTGAGAAAAGCAGCCTTCCACTCATCTCCTTCTTTTATTCAGATATTGTTGTAGCCCCATCGCACATCTACTACTGTGAACTTAGTGCATCCGCTGAGTCGGTCCACAACTTGTGGGATGAGGGGCGAGACGTTCCTGTTTCTCTTTGTCCATTTGTTGACAGGCCAGTAGTCCTGCACCGGTCTTAGTTTCCTGTCCTTCTTCTTTACGAAGAAGAAGTTGGCCGTGTATGGTGATTTCGAGATGCAGATGGTTCCTCTTCTCAGGTGCTCCTGCACAAATTTATGCATTTCGGCCTTTTCTTCTTGCGTGAGGGGTAGTAACCGCCCGGGCATTGTGTCAGGTGCTCCGGTAGTAGTTCGATGGCATGATCCCATATGGTGGAGCTGGGCATTGCTGCGAGTCTTCTTCGCTGAAGACCTTTTTGTGTCACCTGTATTCGGCTGGTATGGTGTTGTTCTGCTCCGGGTTGCTCGTGGCGCCTCCTATTGTTACTCTCCCTAGTAGGTATGTGTCGGTTCGCCTTCTGAGCGGTCGTGGTACATTTTTGGTTCGGGGTACATACACTGCTTTGCAGCATTGGGCCAAGAGGACAATAGGGAGGTGAGTGAAGTCGATCCACCCCTTTTCCAGTCGATTCTTGGTTGGACAGAGGCAAACCATGGGTATCCAAAGATTGCCTTGTGGTCTCCTAAATCTGAGAGGAAGAACCTCTGGTTTGTGGTTTGCATCCCGGTTCTGAATTGTAGGTCGGTGTAGTATTTGAGGGCCCCGCTCTTGTTCTCTGTCCATCGACATTAAATAATGGCCTTGGGTTTGCCAATGTTTGATGGGGAGTCGTAACCACTTGGCGTAGTCTAGGCTCATAAAGTTTTCTGTGGCCCCTGAGTCCACCAGGGCTACTCCTTCGGCTCTTTTTGCAATTGAACGTGCATAGAAACGAACTGTCATAGATTTTCTTGCCGATATGTACACGTTATTGCTATGAATCCGCCTAAGCAGGGCTGATCTGATTAGGCAGAGGGAAAATCCTGCACAACTCCCATTTCTTTAGCTAGCTTGATCTGGTCGTCGAGGGACATCCCCTCGAGTTGTGCTCGCATGGTGGCCACGGAGGTTCCTTCCAATGGTTCTGCCATCTGATAGTCTTGGTCTTCTTCCTCTTGGAAGTCGATGAGGTTGGCCTGTCTAGGGCCTTGTCTGTAGGGGTTCCTGGGCGGTTGCCGCCTTTTGGGGCAGGCACGGGTGAAGTGCCCTTCCCTGCCGCAGTTGAAGCATTGCATTGCTTCATATCCTGGTGCTGATACGTTTCCTCTTGCGGGCGGTCCCGTCCTTTGCCTCCAGTTCCCTCGTCCCCTCCAGTTATTAGGGGTGCAGCCTCTAGATAGATCCATGGGCACCGGGGTGTTGTTCATTGATGGTGGCGCATTTGTTGAGTTATACTGGGGGCAATTTCCTTGGTTATATCGTGGTTGCCAGTTTCTTTGTTGGAACGGCGGTGGCCTGGGTGGGTTGTTGAATCGCTGGAATGGTGATTGGGCCCCCAGGGTTTTCTTTAAAATACCATCTATGATGGTCTTTCCTTGCACGATAGTTTTGACCTTTCTTTAAGGTCGTGGTAGTTGAGAGGGATCGGCGGTTTGAGGGTGTCGTGTAGGAGTGAGGCTGGGATCCCTTGCAGGAATATGTTGTAGGTTTCTTGTTTCCTAGTGTGTATCCCGCCTTTCTTGCCAGGCTTTCGAATCGAGTGATATACTCATCGTAATCCAACCCCTTCATCCGGCAGTCTCTGATTTCGTTTCTGGCCCGCTGGGCCGCTTGGGTGTCTTGGAATTGTTGACTGAATTCCAAGAGGAATTGATCCCATAGCGCTGGGATATTATCTTGGGGCATGTGTAGTCTGTCGATCCACTCGCCCATGTCTCTAACCCATTGGGCTGTGCTTTCTCCCTTGATGAGGGTGAGGGTGAAGGCGATCTTTTTGAAGGGAGAGTTGTATCCTGCACATCTGCGTTTAGGCGCAGATATCCTTTTACTTCTTGATGAAGTCATCGGCTTTGGACCTGTCTCCCGTGAAGACTTGTGGGAGTGCTCCCATGGTTTTTACATCGGCGGCTGCTGCCACTGGTACTTGGGGTGTGTTCGGATCTGGTCCTCCTGGTCCTCCTGGCCCTCCTGGTCCTCCTCCTGGTGGTCCTGATCTTTTGAGGACTTGCCTGAGGACATTCTGAATGTGTTGCGGTGCACTTTGGGTAGTAGTGGATGGCTGTGCGATGACAGCTGTAGCTGTGGTAGTTTGTGTCGACATGGCTTGTGAGAGGCTAGGGATTCTGATCCCTGATGGTAGAGCGTCGGTGGGTAGTCCCTGGAGTGGAGTGAGAGTTCTGATAGGGAATGCTGGCGCTTTCTCTTCTACTGGGGTGATTTTGATTTTGTTGAAGGTGTCGTCGATCTCTTTGACCGCCTCATCTGACTCTGTGTCTGAGATGACTGCTGTCTCTTCTACTCTTCGTCGAGAAGCTCGTCAGCCTCTGATCCTTCTGTGTCGTACTCGTGTAATTGAGGGACTGCTGCTCCTAGGGTGTATCGTCCCTCAGTCCAATGAACTTCTCTCCACCTGTCATTGTGGATGCACACCAGCTTTGGGTTGGTCGGTGCTTTACCTCTTGCTGTGACAATGATCTGTATATCCCGGTCCATGGGATTAGCTGGGTGTTCTTTGGAAATATACCGAACCCTGTGGTTCCTTCTCCTCCAACGGCGTCAACCCAATCGAGGTCCATAGTCTGCAGTGTCCCTTCTGAACTGCTAGCCGTATTGAAAGAAAGTTGAGTCTAATGTCACCGCCAAGGGTTTGACAGCAACAATAGACACACTAAGTCGACAAGCTAGAACTCAACGTGTCCTAGAAGACATGTAGAGAGGAAGTCGACCTGCAAGTCAATGTCGATGCCTGGGTTACTGCTTGCTGAGCTCCGACTCAGTAGCCACCCGCAATGGAGTAGAACACTGCTAGTATTGAGACAAGAGACTCAACTTGCCTCTACCAGGCATAATGAGTCCCCTATTTATAGTACATAGTACTTGAGGGCAGGCCAGGGCCTGAAAGGGGCAGTGCTACCTATTTATAACTGAAACACGAAGAGAACAATAGCAGCCAGTAGCAAAGACAGCTCAAGAAAATCACAAGCTGATACACATGAAACAGGGCACAGACATGAAACAGGGGTCGAATGCTCTATTTGGCCAGTTCCACAACTTATAGGGGCGCGATTGTCATGGTGGACTATTGGGACGCTTACGCTTACTAATATACTTGCCTTATATGTACATATTTCCCACAGCTCGGCTGGAGTCGTCACCACTTCCCCCTCCTTACCTTACCCTACCGCTATTACACTCCTGCCAATCCCTTCTGCTGTTGTGTTGCCTTGGCTCATTACTAGATTACTTACACTAATATGCCGACGAGTTTCGTGGCCTTACTGCCGCTGAAATGCATCATAGACTGCCGATGACTCCACCTAAGTACTTGTGTATAAATACGCTCATAGAAGGGGACCAAAGCCTTAAGCTTGGTCTCTTGTGAATCCTAGACATTCTCAGAGCAATCCTCCAAGTGATTCGAAGCTTCCTAGCCCCTTTTTCCCTCCCACTTGCGCCCTAGAACGTACCCTAGGGTCTGCTAAGCGACTTAGTGACGTGTTTCACTTAATCTACCATATATAGTAAACCGAGTCCCAATTAGGAACTCTTCGAACTCCGACACATACGTTAAGCGCTCAGAAAGGCGTTGCCTTTCTTCGCTTCAGACAGACGAAGGTCACTGAGTAACGGACCTCTCAGTGCTCTATAGAATCGCCCTATCTGCACCAGAACCCCAGCAGGAAGGAGCAGCTCCTTCCATTCATGACCTTAGTGGCATACCAACGAACTAAGTGCAATACAAGGCGTATCAGCACTCCAGACATCCCTTCCTTTGGACACTCGTCTTGAGTATCCAAATCGACTCCTCCACATCTAGATCCCCTTCCTCCTTCAGGAGATAGGGAATGACAGCAGCCAGCACCGCCACTACCCACAGCCGTTCTAACAAGGCGTTAGAACTCCACAGAAGACGACCAAGACGACGGTCACCGACGCAGATATCATCCTACACTTACAACAGAAAGACAGAGACAGGCCAGACGCCCTACCCCTCATAGCAATAGAACGAACAGCCAAGGAGGCTGCCAGACAGAAACATCGACAGAACCGCCATGCTCTGTCCAGCGTGACAGCGATGGTGTTGAACCATCACCCCAGGCCGGTTACAGTAGTGGTGGTGCTGGCTGCTGTTGTTCCCTATCTCCTGAAGGAGGAAGGGGATCTAGATGTGAAGGAGTCAATTTGGATACTTAAGACACATATCCAAAGGAAGGGATGTCTGGAGTGCTGATATGCCTTGTATTGCACTTAGTTCATTGGTATGCCACTAAGGTCGTGAATGGAAGGAGCTGCTCCTTCCTGTTGTGTTTCTGGTGCAGATGGGGTGGTTCTATAGAGCACTGAGAGGTCCGTTACTCAGTGACCTTCGTCTGTCTGAAGCAAAGAAAGGCAACGCCTTTCTGAGCACTTATTGTATGTGTTGGAGTTCGAAGAGTTCCCAATCAGGACTCGGTTTACTATATATGGTAGATTAAGTGAAACATGTCACTAAGTCGCTTAGCAGACCCTAGGGTACATTCTAGGGTGCAAGTGGGAGGGGAAAGGGGCTGTGAAGCTTTGGATCACTCGGAGGGTTGCTCTGAGAATGTCTAGGATTCACAAGAGACCAAGCTTAAGGCTTTTGGTCCCCTTCTATGAGCATATTTATACATGACTATTTAAGCAGAGTTTCTGGCAGCAATTGACGTGTTTCAGCAGCAGTAAGGCCACAAAAACCATCAGCAGATTAGTGTAAGTATCTTAGTAAGTAGCTGAGGCAACACAATAGCAGTCTGGAGCAGCAAGAGCGTAATAGAGGGTGTGTAAAGTAGGGTGGGGGAAGTGATGACGACTCTGGCTGGACTGTGAGAAATACCTACATATATGGACAGAATATTAGTAAGCATAAGCATCCCAACTGTCCACCACATGTCACCGCCAAGGGTTTGACAGCAACAATAGACACACTAAGTCGATAAGCTAGGACTTGAAGTGTCCTAGAAGACTTATAGAGTGGAAGTTGACCTGCAAGTCGATGTCGATACCCGGGTTACCGCTTGCTGAGCTCCGACTCAGTAGCCACCCGCAATGAAGTAGAACACTGCTAGTATTGAGACAAGAGACTCAACTTGCCTCTACCAGGCATAATGAGTCCCCTATTTATAGTACATAGTACTTGAGGGCAGGCCTAGGGCCTGAAGGGGGCAGTGCTACCTATTTTAAAGCCAGAACAATAACAACCAATGGCACAAGCCACTCAAGAAAATCACAAGCTGATCTACATGAAACGGGGCACGAACATGAAATGGGGTCAGAGTCCTCTATTTGGCCGGTTCCACAACTTACAGGGGTGCGATGGTGTTGAACCATCACCCCAGGCCGGTTACACCACCCCTTCGCTAGACAGGATGCCCTCATCCTGTCTTCCTCCACGCCGATCGCCTTGCCAATTGTGGCCGCTCGACTCCCACCAAGGGGATCTTCTTTGCAGCTCTTGCTGCGACGAGCCGGTCCTCGCACACCTGCTTCGCAGCTTCAGACGCTGCCAGATTCGCCTGAGCCAGGCGTAGCTCAGCGCGCAAGATGTTGGTCTCGCAGTCCAGGATGCGGTAGCGTGAGACCTCGGCGAGGAGGTTCCAGTCGTCCAAGGCGATGACCGCCTCCCGGAGTGGGTGGTAGTCGATTTCGGTTCCCCACAAGCGGGTGCGGAACCATGGAGGGAGCGGGGAGAGGGGGTAGTCGTCGAAGTTGGGGCGCACGTATAGGTCGATGACTTGGGCGTTGTGGTCGCCCATAGCATTGGCCGCCAGCCCGGCCACTCGCCCATTGTCCAACTGTTTGATGAACACGGCGGGTTTCTCGCCGTCGGGGGTGGTAATGGTAAAGTCGGGGAGCCTCCCCTCATTCTCGATGTACCATCAGGGCACAGAGGGGCTCCCCATCGATTTGCTGGATCCGCGCCTTAAGTTCCGGTTGTCCGGTTGACATCCTCGAACTGCGCTTGAGGCATCGTGCCTCGTCTTGGAACAACGTTTCACGCTGCTGGAGCGTGGAGGCGAGACCCGATGCCAGCTGGCGGAGCTGGACCGGGCTGAGGTTTTGTATCCGTCCAGGACGGATCGGACGGTGCCGGGGGAAGGGGGCCTTCCCAGAAGGCGTTAGTCTCCAGGTCGGGGAACGCCCCGGGAGACGGATGGTGTTGGAGGCGGGGGTGGTAGTGGTGCGACTGGGGGCGGCTTCTGCGGAGGGAGGCTGGAGAGTTTCTTCGGCCGCGACACGCGTAGTTGGTGCAGGGATGGGGACCGGGACTGGTGAAGACATGTAGAGGTAGAGGAAATGGTGGGATAGGAAGTAGAGGGTCGAGCTGATGCTTTTGCCGGGGGTTTCTGCTTCCCTTTTATGTTGTTCAAGGGCCGGCGCTTGTGATACTCCCGAAGGAGATCCGGGGCGTGCACCTGGTCAGCTGGTTCCCAGGTGTTGTCACTTTCGGGTAGCCCCGCCACTTTATGAGATACTGGAGCTTCTTCGACCGCCCTTGATAGCGGTGATTCCGAATTTGTTCCACCTCGTAATGTTCTTCATCATTGATCATGTCAGGAGGGGGTCAGGCATAATTGGGCCCGTGTGTGTCCGTCTCCCTATATGGGGTAAGAAGGGAGGCATGAAACACCGGGTGGATCAGCCATGATGCGGGGAGTTGCAGGAGGAAGGCGACCGGGGATACTTCTTTAAGTATCTTGAAAGGCCGTACCGTTTTGGGTTTAGCTTGGACCCTTGATGTGGGAGTTTCAAGTGGGTTCCTTCTAGCCACACTTGATCTCTGACCCTGTATCGACTCAATGGTGTTTCGGCCACCTTTTTGTTGATTGCTTCAATGGCCTGCTCTCGTGCTTTCTCCATTGTTCGCACCCTTTGTTCTGCCGCCTCGTTGTTGGTCTGGACTCCCAAATCTCCGGGCCCAATGTTGGTTCATACCCGATCAAAATTTGATTGGGAGATAACCCCGTGGTATTGTTTCTTCAATTGTTATGCACTGCGGTCGCGACTGCCACCCATTCTGTCCAATTGTCTGGTTGGCCGCTTGTCACCAGCCGTAGGTATTGTTCCACCCATTGGTTCTTTCGTTCTGAGAGGCCGTCCGTTTGGGGGTGCGCTGCTGTGGATAGGTTTTGCTGTATCCCTAGTCTCTTGGTAAGGGCCTTCCCAAAGCTCGACGTGAATCGTGGATCCCTGTCGCTGATGATTTTTCTTGGTAGGCCATACCAAGGGTAGATGTGGTCAAGATATAATTGGGCGATTCCTGGGCCCGTGATGTTGGTTGAACAGGGGAGGAATAGGGCTGCTCGCAAGCATCCGTGGTCGACAATGGTGAGGATCGCATCTAGTCCTCGTTTCGGTGGTAGTCCCGTAATCAAGTCCATCGATATGGTTTGGAATGGTAGGGTGCCCGGTTCTGAGGGGATTCGATAAAGCGGGACGCGTGGGCGGTGTGTCAGTATTTTCGCCTGTTGACATGTTGCGCATCCCCTGACATAGTCTGCGATCCATTCCTTCATCTTTGGCCACCAGTATCGCTCTTGAACTTTCCTCAGGGTTTTGTCTCTTCCTGGGTGGCCGGCCGTGGGGGTGTCGTGGGCGTCTCTGACGATGGCTCTTCTGAGCTCCTTAAGGTTTGGCACAATGGTTTTTCCATTGATTGTTTGTGCCGCTCGGATTCGATGTGGTGGGATGATCGTGATGTCTTTGTTGTCGCTTTCGCCGTGATCTGCATTCGGTGGTCTGGATAGTGCGTCTGCTGCGGTGTTCGTTTTGCCTGGGATGTATTCCAGTATGTAGTCGTATTCCTGGAGGTCAGCATGCCATCGTGCGGTTCGTCGATTTAGATTCCTGGGCGACTTCCAATACTGGAGGTTGGCGTGGTCTGTTCGGATCACAAAAGGCATTTTTGTCCATCCCAAGTAATGCCTCCAGTGGGCCAACGCCTTCATGACGGCTAACAGTTCCCATTCGTAAATGTCGTAGTTTTGTTCTGTAGGCGTGAACGTTGCCGAGTAGTATGCCACTGGGTGTAGGATTGGCTTGTGTCATTGGGCCAGTGTTGGTGTGAGGTTGTCATGCTGTCCCTCCTGTGAGAGTACGGTGCCCACGCCGTATGCCGATGCATCGACATGGAGTGTGAACTGTTTTTCAACATCTGGTTGAATTAGCACTGGGCTGCTGCACATTCTTGTTTTCAGCTCTTCGAATGCCCTCATTTGTGCTTCTCCCCAGTGCCAGGGTGTGGTTTTCTTTGTTAGTTCTAACAGGGGTCGTGCAATCTTTGAGTAGTTCGGGACGAAGTAGCGGTAGTATCCGGTGAACCCCAAGAAGCTTCTGACACCAGTCGGGTTCTTTGGTGGTGACCAGTCTGCGATCCCTTGTAGCTTTTTGGGACTCATCCTGAGATGCCCTTTTCCCACGATGACCCCTAGGTACTCGATTTCCTCCTTCTCGAATTGGCATTTTTCGGGTTTGAGATAGAGGTCATTTTTCTCTAGTTTGTCTAGCATTCGATGGACGTATTCCCGATGTCTGGCCGTGTGTTGTTCTTCCATCTCGTGTGGTCGTTTGGTGGTATGAATGGCGATGTCGTCCATGTAGACAGAGAGCCAGCCTTCTCCTACTTCTTGTCAGAATATGGCATTCATCATCATTTGAAAAGTTGCCGGTGAGTTGGTGAGGCCGAAGAACATGACTGTGGGCTCGAACAGTCCCTCGTGAGTGAGGAAGGCGGCCTTCCATTCATCTCCTTCTTTGATCCTGATGTTGTTATAACCCCATCGCACATCTACTACGGTGAATTTGGTGCACCCGCTGAGCCGATCCACGACTTGTGGGATGAGGGGCGAGACGTTCCTGTTTCTTTTTGTCCATTTGTTGACAGGCCGGTAGTCCTGTACCGGCCTCAGCTTTCCATCCTTCTTCTTCACGAAGAAGAAATTGGCTGCGTATGGTGATTTTGATATGCGTATAGTTCCCCTCTTCAGATGTTCTTGGACGAACTTGTGCATTTCGGCCTTTTCTTCCTGCGTGAGGGGCAGCAATCGTCCCGGCATTGTGTCTGGTGCTCCTGGTAGTAGTTCGATAGCGTGATCCCATATGGTGGAGCTGGGCATTCACTGTGAGTCTTCTTCGCTGAAGACCTTTCTGTGTCGTCTGTATTTGGCCGGTATGGTGTCGTTTTGCTCTGGATTGGTCGAGGCGCCTCCTATCGTCACTCTTCCTAGGAGGTATGTGTCGGTTCGCCTTTTAAGTGGTCGAGGTACATTCTTTGTTTGGGGCACGTATACCGCTTTCGCAGCGTTAGGAGCTGAGAGGACAATGGGGAGGTGAGTAAAATCGATCCATCCCCTCTTCCAGTCGATCTTGGGTTGGACAGAGGCGAACCAGGGGTACCCGAAGATAGCTTTATGATCTCCTAGATCTGAGAGGAAGAATCTCTGGTTCGTGGTCTGCGTTCCTGTTTTAAATTGCAGGTCGGTGTAGTATTTTAGGGCCCCACTTTTATTCTCTGTTCCATCAACATTGAATAGTGGCCTTGGGTTTGCTAGTCGTTTGATGGGGAGTCGTAGCCATCTGGCGTAGTCGAGACTCATGAAATTTTCGGTGGCCCCTGAGTCTATGAGGGCCACTCCTTCGGCTCTTTTTGCGATTGATCGTGCATAAAAACGGACTGTCATAGACTTTCTTGTGGATATGTACACGTTCTCTTTATGGACTCGCCTAAGCAGGGCCGATCTGATTAGGCAGAGGGAAAATCCTGCGCAACTCCCATTTCTTTAGCCAGTTTAATCTGGTCGTCGAGGGACATTCCCTCGAGTTGCGCTCGCATAGTGGCTACAGAGGTTCCTTCCGACGGTTCTGCCATTTGGTAGTCCTGATCTTCCTCCTCCTGGAAGTCAATGAGGTTGGCCTGTCTAGGGCCTTGCCTGTAAGGATTTCTGGGCGGTTGTCGCCTTTCAGGGCAGGCGCGGGCGAAGTGTCCCTCTTTACCACAGTTGAAGCATCGCATGGCTTCATATCCTGGTGCAGACACGTTTCCCCTTGCAGGTGGTCCCGTTCTCTGTCTCCAATTCCCTCGTCCTCGCCAGTTATTAGGGGTATGGCCCCTTGACAGGTCCATCGGGACTGGGGTGTTGTTCATGGATGGGGGCGCGTTGGTGGAGTTATACTGGGGACGGTTCCCCTGATTGTATCTGGGTTGCCAATTCCTTTGCTGGAATGGCGGGGGCCTGGGTGGATTGTTGAATCTTTGGAATGGCGACTGTGCTCCCAAGGTTTTCTTTAGGATACCATCTATAATGGTTTTTCCCTGTGCGATGGTTTTGACCTTCTCTTTGAGGTCATGGTAATTGAGAGGGATTGGCGGCTTCAGGGTGTCATGCAAGAGTGATGCGGGGATTCCTTGGAGGAAAATGTTGTACGTCTCTTCATTCCCTAGCATGTATCCGGCTTTCCTTGCCAGGCTTTCAAACCTGGTGATGTATTCATCGTAGTCAGATCCTTTCATTCAGCAATCCCTGATTTCGTTTCGAGCTCGCTGGGCCGCCTGGGTGTCTTGGAATTGTTGGCTAAATTCTAGGAGGAATTGATCCCATAACGCTGGGATATTGTCTTGAGGCATGTTTAGCCTGTCAATCCATTCGCCCATGTCTCTGACCCATTGGGCCGTGTTCTCTCCTTTGATGAGAGTGAGGGTAAAGGCAATCTTTTTGAAGGGGGAGTTATATCCTGCTACATCTGCATTTAGACGCAGGTAGCCTTTTACTTCGTCGATAAAGTCGTCTGCCTTTGATCTATCTCCTGTGAAGACTTGTGGGAGCGCTCCCATGGTTTTTACATCGGCGGCTGCTGCCACCAGTACTTGTGGTGCATTTGGGTCTGGTCCTGGTGGTCCTCCGGGTCCTCCAGGTCCTCCCGGCCCACCAGGTCCTCCTGGTCCTCCGCCGGATCCTCCTGGTGGTCCTGCCCTTCTGAGGACTTGTCTGAGGACGTTCTGAATGTGTTGTGGCGCGCTTTGGGTGGTCATGGATGGCTGCGCGGCGACAGCTGTGGCTGTAGTGGTTTGAGTGGACATAGCTTGTGCGAGGCTAGGAATTCTGGCCCCTGATGGTAAGGCGTCGGTGGGTAGTCCTTGGAGTGGAGTGAGGGTCCTGATAGGGAATACTGGTGCTTTCTCTTCTACTGGGGTGATCTTGATTTTGTTGAAGGCGTCGTCGATTTCTTTGACTGCTTCGTCTGATTCGGTATCTGAGACGACCTCTGGTTCTTCTAGCTCTTCGTCAAGAAGCTCGTCAGCTTCTGATCCTTCTGTATCATACTCGTGTAGCTGTGGGACTTCCGCTCCTACGGTGTATTGTCCGTGATCCCAGTGGACTTCTCTCCACTTGTTGTCGTAGATGCACACCAGTTTTGGGTTGGTTGGTGCCTTGCCTCTTGCTGTGACGATGATCTGTATATCCCGATTCGTGGGATTGGCTGGGTGCTCCTTTGAGATGTATCGAACCCTGTGGTTCCTTCTGCCTGCAACGGCGTCTACCCAATCGAGGGTCGTAGTTTGCAGCGTTCCTTCTGAACTGCTAGCCATATTGAAAAGAAAGTTGAGTCTAATGTCACCGCCAAGGGTTTGACAGCAACAATAGACACACTAAGTCGATAAGCTAGGACTCGAAGTGTCCTAGAAGACTTATAGAGTGGAAGTCGACCTGCAAGTCGATGTCGATACCTGGGTTACCGCTTGCTGAGCTCCGACTCAGTAGCCACCCGCAATGAAGTAGAACACTGCTAGTATTGAGACAAGAGACTCAACTTGCCTCTACCAGGTGTAATGAGTCCCCTATTTATAGTACATAGTACTTGAGGGCAGGCCTAGGGCCTGAAGGGGGCAGTGCTACCTATTTTAAAGCCAGAACAATAACAACCAATGGCACAAGCCACTCAAGAAAATCACAAGCTGATCTACATGAAACGGGGCACGAACATGAAACGGGGTCAGAGTCCTCTATTTGGCCGGTTCTGCAACTTACAGGGGCGCGATGGTGTTGAACCATCGCCCCAGGCCGGTTACACCACAACACTGTTGCTTGAACAAAAAGCTTAATATTCATTTCAAGAAAGTTCAGTTCACAGTTCAAGGAGGCCTGAACTCAAACCAAACCCTCAGAGAACCAGAACTGCCAGTTCTGTTCAAGGTTCGGGCACATTGCCCAAACCAAACCATTGGTCTGGTTCCAGGTTCAGCAAAAACTGTCCAAGAACCAGACTGAATCGAACTTTCCCATCACTATCTCCAGCTCTATGTGTCTCATTTCCCATGTGGATCGAGCACCAAATAGTATACACATTCTCCAACCCTCCAACCACAGCATCTAGGAAAGTACATCACATGCATTGACATAGGACCATTCAGTGGTGCCATGAGGTGCCATAGACTTGTGTTAGTGATCCTATAGAAGTTACTGCTTATGCTAACTTCTGTGAATCCCATACATTTTATGGGTTAAACACAATGAATAATATTGGTGCCTGGCCAGAAATGTAAGAAGGGACACCATGTATTGTAGAGACACCAAAGAGAGAGCTGAAGGGGTTGTTGTATACTGTACCTTAGATACCTTTGAAACACTTTGAAACACCTGGAATTAAAACACCTGGAATTAGTTAGAATAGGGTAATGATCACCCGTTGCAATACATTAACACGTTAACCCACAGGTGTATCAGGAAAACCAAAAACAAATTAAATTCAACTTAACTAAAACAAATACCTTAAATTTCATTTTAAGCAGTCTAAGGAAATGGACGATCTTATTTTTGTCTTAAACTATCTTCTTAGTCATACTTAACTAGTTTAACTGATCATTAAAGCATTTTAAGGCATTATGCAATTTAAGGCATTAAGGGCTCTCTAAGACGGTCAAGTTTTTTTGGGTTTTCCTGATGCGTCCTAGACTAAACTCTTGCTAGACATGTACAGCTGTGTCGTTGGCATCATCTTCATCTGGGGCGAGGTGGCGCTCATACAAAGGCGGGCGACAAAAAATTTTATGGCAACGTGTAAATGACATCCTTGCTTTTTACTGTAACACATACTGTAGGGCGCCTAACTGAGGTGACATGGCGTACAGCCCAATATTGGGACTCCTGAACTAGTCCGCTTTTATCTTATTATACGTTTCGAGATCCGAATCTACCGCGCGGCGCCCAGCTCACAAACCCAACATTTACAGGCATCAAGTTTTCGGGGAACATAAATACAGCATGCCCACCGTTCAACATGTTCGTTCCTCAATGGACTTGGCACATACAACCTATCTCAGACAGATGGTCATGTCTGCTCTCTCTGCTCCGAGTCCTTTCTTCGGCCTTTATGAGGCGACCAGGTCTTCGCTACTCCGGCTTCAATTGATAGTGCCAGATCTCGGAATTCTCTCGATCGCAGTGATTCTCGGCCTTATTCTACTCTATGCAGCCCACTACTCCACGGGTCCATATCGAAAGCTACCTCCAGGGCCTCGTGGCTACCCGATAATAGGGAATCTTCTCCAACTCAGGACAGCGAATTGGATTAAGTTCGCAGAATGGCGAAATAAGTATGGTTAGTTCATTGTATCTATCCTCTCTCACCCCATTTCTGAGACTGACCCGGTAATCAGGTGATCTCATCTACCTCAATGCAGCTGGCAAGCCGATAGTAGTCCTCAACTCTCAAAGAGCTGCGGTAGACTTGCTCGATCGACGCTCAGGGATATATTCAGATCGGCCACGTAACATTGTCGCGTGCGATATCATGACTGGTGGCCTCATCTTCCCATTGGCCCGATACGGTGATGTGTAAGCCTCTCTTCCTTTCCACGCCGATGCACCACCTAAAATGAAAAAAATAAAATCAATCATCAGTTGGCGACGGATGCGGAGGGCTGCCAATGAGGGATTTAACAAAAGCGCAGTCAAAGCGTATCATGAGACGCAAACGAAGGAAGCTATCCTCATGGCTTGTGACTGCCTTGTTAAGCCTGCACAATGGGACTGGCATTTTCGCCGCGCCGCAGCATCGATGATCCTCTCTGTTGTCTACGGCTACCCTACCGTTAGGTCTGAACAAGATCACACAGTCGAGTACATCAATGATCTCGCGGACCGTCTCACTCGCGCAGGTAATCTAGGTGCTCACTTGGTTGACTTTTTCTCCTGGTTGCAATATATCCCGAGCAGGTGAGCGAGGACAATCTATTACAAAAAATTAACTGAGAAATCGCATTGGCAAGCCTGGCGAGGTGGAAGCGGAACGCCGAGGCTTGGTACAAGCATGATTCAGCAATGCTTGAAGGCCTCCTTCAAACGGTCGAAGCAAACATTGTACGGATGTGTCTCACTTATGAGTTACGAGCATTTTACACACATGTCTTATCGTGCATAGGCAAATGGAGATGATCATCAAAGTCTAGGCGCAAAATTGATTTATGAGGTGGACAGAAATAAGCTTTCCTCAAGAGAACGGTCGTGGTTTGCAGGGACCATGTAGTAGGTGCTGTCGCATACTCATTAACGCTGGTTGACATTTTCTATTCAATGACATTCTGTAGTATCGGCGGCGCGGATTCCACTTCGGCTATGATGGGTTGGTGGACGCTTGCGATGCTTACATATCCGGAGACACAAACTCGCGCACATGCCGAACTGGACGCAGTCGTGGGCCGGTCTCGTCTGCCGACCTTTTCCGACTGTCCACACTTGCCATACATTCGTGCCATGGTTAAAGAAATCCTACGCTGGAGGCCAGTCGCTCCATTGGCCCTGCCACATCTGTCCACAGAGGATGACTGGTACGAAGGGATGTTCATCCCGAAAGGCACGATATGTATCCCAAATGTATGGCACATGAATCGCGACCCGGAGATCTATGGGGAAAATGCAGCGCATTTTGACCCAGCGCGGTATCTCGTCGACAACGGGAACATGGCGTCTGGCCTCCAAGACACCAAGGACGAAGGGCATTTTTCTTATGGGTTTGGCCGCAGGTTGTGCGTCGGTCGCCACGTGGCCAACGACTCGCTCTTCATCGACATTGCGGTCATGCTATGGGCAACGAAGATCGAGCGTAAGAAAGACGCGTCGGGCATGATGCTTCCTTTGGATGTGGATGGATATGTGGATTGCGGTATTGTCGTGTTAGCAGACTCATCACATACCCAAAGTCGAGGCTAACTTGAGCGCGTTCCTAGACGGCCGGTCCCCTTCGAGTGCGAAATTACTCCCCGCTTTCCAGAGGCTCTCTCCCTACTTTCGCAGGAACGTGAGTTACGGGAATTGTGAGAATGAAGTTATTTGTGGGTGCATAGATGTGTTGAGGGTAGCGCCCCAGGCCCCAATTCGCACGACCTAGTGCAGATCTTGAGGAGGGACAGAAGGTACAATCACACGGACAGTTGACGAGGGCACGACGCTGGTTTATTCTGGCCTAGCAAAGGCCCTTGTTATATGCACTTATAGTGTACCTAGTTAGTATGTGGCGTAGCAATGTCTGAGTGGAAGTAAGTATGTCCGAGGGACAGAAGGTGGAAGTGGGAGCGAGGGGGATGTGAAGCATGAAGTTGAAAAATAATGAAAGAGAATAGTTCGGGTAGTGTTCGGGTACTGCCGCCGTTGTGGGAACGCGGAGACCAGCCAGCTTCCCATATTTGGCCAACACTAATAAGAAAGAAAAGTCCATAGAGGACGGGGGTGTGGATTGATCTGAATAGAATTGAGTACTCTAAGATATTTCAGTAGTAACGAATAGGGATATCAATTGATCATATATTAGAAGAAATGCACACGCGCGCGATGCGGATTCCGAGGGTATGGGAATAGGTCATGTCGGACGACTGTCGCGCGTGCTTTGCGCATGCCGAACTCCAACACTACTCTTACCTTGACTTCTATCTATAGGAGTTTTACTCCGCGGGGAGCCTAAACTAACTTCAGGCTCCGAGTTGTAACATGGGTCCTGCTGCCTTTGCTGCGCAGACAATACTTTTCAATCGGACCTTCGTTCCCTCTGACTGGCGTCGCGAGCCTGAGACAATGTCTGTACTAGTTGTAAATGGCAACCAGGCAGAACTCCAGCAAGTTGACGGGCAGGCGGTAGTACCACCGCAAGTTCTGGTCATTGTTCAGACTGTGGGCGTCCTGTTCCGCCTCACATATGATATCCTTATCAAAAAATAGATATTATGTCATGCCACCTGGACATTCCTATCACGCCAAGGTAATGTCTATGTCGAACGTCCGTTGCTGTATGGGGCTAAATTAGTAAGAGTCTTATTCCGCGGTGAATCTAGACGACCTCGCAATATGGAGCCCGCTGCCTTTACTGTGCAGATTATACCCTCCAATCGGATTTCCATTCTCTCCGCCGATGTGGCGAGACAGCGACCGTACTGGTGGAGGAGTCTTATTCCGCTGCAACTATGACACAATCTTGTGATAAATAATCTGCTGCTTTCATAGATGCATCATGACCCTCTTACGGGCGTGAAGTCTCGGGGGAAACATAAATACATGACCCCTCAATGGCCTCAGTTTGTAAAGACAGGCCCATAGTCATGCCTTCCCTCAATGCTCTACCCTTCAGCCTGCTTGAGGATCTCAAGTCTTCACTGCTTCTGGCTCTGCTGAACGTACAATATCCTGGAACTCTCTCGATAGGCGCCATTCTCGGTCTCATTTTTCTTTATGCAATTCACTACTGCGCGAGTCCATATCGAAAGCTGCCTCCAGGGCCTCGTGGTTACCCGATCATAGGAAATCTTCTTGAGCTTACGACTGAGCAATGGGTCAAGTTCGCAGAGTGGCGAAACAAGTACGGTCAGTTCATCATATTTATTGTCTCTGGGCGAATTTTGAGCTGGATCCCACCAGGCGATCTCATCTATCTCAATGCCGCTGGCCAGCCAATAGTGGTGCTCAACTCCCAAAAAGTTGCGGTAGATCTACTTGATCGACGCGCGGGAATATATTCGGATCGACCGCGTAACATCGTTGCGTGCGATATCATGACTGGTGGTCTCTTCTTCGCATTGTCTGGATGGGGGGATGTGTAAGGCTTTCTTCCTTCTGAGTCGATATACCGCTTTACAATAAAATAACTCAGTTGGCATCGGTTGCGCAAAGCTGCCAGCGAGGGGCTTAGCAAAAACGCAGTTAAAAAGTTCTACGAGAGGCAAACGACGGAAGCTATTCTCCTGGCTTGTGACTGGCTTGCTGATCCTGCGCAGTGGGACCGGCATCTTCGCCGTGCCTCTGTATCGACGATTCTGTCTGTCATCTACGGTTACCCTACAGTTACATCTGAAGATCGAACCGTCGAGATCATTGACGATTTCGCTGAGCGTATCACCCTCGCTGCATATCCGGGGACTTACTTGGTTGAGTTTTTCCCCTGGATGCGACGTATCCCCAGCAGGTGAGCACGGTCAAATGATAATGTCTTACGATATTTTAACAGAGATATTTTGAAAATAGTTTGGCGAGTTGGAAGCGAGTCGCAGAGAATTGGTACAAGCAAGATTCAGCGACGTTTGAAGGCCTTCTTCGTACAATTGAAGCTGACATTGTACGGATGTGTCTCACTTTTGAGTTCTGGCATTACACATACGGATTGTTCCTCGTAGACGAAGGGAGATGTCAACCAGAGTCTAATTACAATGCTGCTTCGTGAGGTAAAGAGATACAAGCTCTCGTCGCGAGAACGTTCGTGGCTTGCGGCAACCATGTAGTAAGTGCTGTTGCATGCTTATTAGGTTTGGTCTCTTACTCCGTCACACTTCTCAGTGTCGCTGGAACGGACACCACTGCGACTGCAATGGCTTGGTGGACGCTCGCGATTGTTGCGTACCCGGAGACACAAGCTCGCGCACATGCCGAACTGGACGCAGTCGTGGGCCGGTCTCGTCTGCCGACATTCGCCGACTATCCACACTTGCCGTACATCCGCGCCATGGCTAAAGAAGTCCTACGCTGGAGACCAGTCGGCCCACTGGGCCTGCCACATCGGTCCATAGAGGATGACTGGTACGAAGGGATGTTCATCCCGAAGGGCACGATTTGTATCCCAAATGTGTGGAACATGAACCACGATCCCGGGATCTATGGCGAGAGTGTGGAGAAATTTGACCCGGCGCGCCATCTCGACGCCAAAATGGATACTGCGCCTGGCTTGTCCGACACCGCGGAGGAGGGGCGTGTTACCTTCGGTTTTGGCCGCAGACAATGCGTTGGTCGCCACCTGGCCAACAACTTGCTCTTCATCGAAATGGCGACCGTGCTATGGGCAACGAGGGTCCAGCGGAAAAAAGACCCGTCGGGTCAATTCCTTCCCTTGGACGTGGATGGATTTGTGGATCAAGGTGTTTCCATGTTAGTAGACTCATCTCAAACGTCCAAGTTGATGCTAATTCGGGGGCTTCCGCAGACGTCCGGTGCCCTTCGACTGCGAGATCCTTCCGCGCTTCCCAGAGGCTCCTGCTCTGCTTGCACAGGAACGTGAGTTGCGTGGGTTGTGAGCATGAAGTTACGTGGAGATGCATGCATACTGTATGTAACGTTAAGTTGGAGGTCCTTGTCTCGGTGGGTATCTTTTTTTCTTTAAATTCATTTATGTGCACCTCGGGGAGAACCCCACGTAGCACTGTCTGTCTGTCAAACTTATACTGCTTTTCAAGCTAATCTAGTATGTGTGTCGCCACACGCGTAACTGCTCCCATGACCCTGGTCATCGTCGCGTAGCACGAGAAAGGGGGGATTCCGTGGATGGCGGGTGAGGTCTATGCTAAGAGACGGAACGGGAGCGGTGGTGCGTTGAAGCCCGCGGGTCAGTAGTTGTGTACGGCTTCCTCTGTAGCGTGCGCAGAGCGCTCCCTTGGTGGTCGCCCGTGTGTCGCCGTTCCCTGGACCGGTGTTGTTGCGTGCGCCTCGGTCTTGCGCGCGCTCCTTGCGTTACAGGGAAAGTTTGAGTTTGATGTTTGTGGGGGGGAGGGGAGGGGAGGTGCGTGCGTGCGGTGAGATGCGGGTGATGACGGTTGAAGTCCGACCCATAGAGTGCCTTACCCGATTCTGCTTGCTCTATGAAATCTGCTCTGTTGAAGCGCAGCGGGTAAACTAGATAAGATAACGCTAGTAGTAGCGTTCAGTTTGTGTTATCACAACTATATTGTGTAATTAACCTAGTAGTAGTGCTAAGGAACATGTTAGTCTAATATGGTAAATACAGTGTAATATAATACTCACTTCAGTTTGTGTTATCACAACTGAAGTGTTAGGCGTATAGAAATCATCCTTAAATACTGTAACAAGCGTGCTATGACCAGTTCAGTAGAACAATATATAACAATGATTTCTAGCTACTATTCTTTGTGCATATAAAAGAATGTGTTCACATGTACGCTAGGGATTGTCTGTAATCATAACAATAGTGCGATTTATTTATCTATTTACATTCTCAGACCGATCGCTGCATTACATTGTTCATTCTTATCAGTCCAAGCACTCCAGAGATCTGGGTACAATAGATCTGGTTGCTACCGGCCTGTCTCAATATGCTCTGGTGGTGTGGAAAGTTTCTAGCATCTGGATCGTCTCGTCACTCTTACCCATCATTATATATGTTGAAGATCATTAATGTTAAGGCAACTTAGAAGTCATGTAGATGTTGAGATGGAACGTCTGTCACCGGTGAGAGCAGTGACACTTAGACATCGTCAGTATCCCTTGTTTCTGACGAAGCCTTGGATAACTCAGCGGATGCGCCCACGATGGCAGGTGGGAAATAACTATTGTTGCTATCTAGCGACTCGTTGATGGTGCTAGAGCTAGAGTCGACGTTTGGTGTGTTTGCGACTCGAGGGACACAGAGAATGAGACACAAGAGACTCAGAAAAGCGAAACAAGCCACGGCTTTCCTAGAGGCAATAGAACGAAGTCACTACTCTTGTTTGTGAGACAAGGAGACTCAACTTAGAGTCTCGTCTCGATGCGCGCGTGCGCATATGTACTACTGGTACACATGACTACTACTACTACTCGACCGTTTTCCGGTCATACGGCTACTTTGATTGCTTACTGAGGGGCTGACGAAGCTGACATACGAGCTGACTACGAGTCCGACCTGTATTACCAACCCCAGGCCTAGACAGGCCTACCACACCTGGGGTCAACGTGTCATGGTGGACTATTGGGACGCTTACGCTTACTAATATACTTGCCTTATATGTACATATTTCCCACAGCTCGGCCGGAGTCGTCACCACTTCCCCCTCCTTACATTACCCTACCACTATTACACTCCTGCCGATCCCTTCTGCTGTTGTGTTGCCTCGGCTCATTACTAGATTACTTACACTAATATGCCGACGAGTTTCGTGGCCTTACTGCCGCTGAAACGCGTCATAGACTGCCGATGACTCCGCCTAAATACTTGTGTATAAATACGCTCATAGAAGGGGACCAAAGCCTTAAGCTTGGTCTCTTGTGAATCCTAGACATTCTCAGAGCAACCCTCCGAGCGATCCGAAGCTTCCCAGCCCCTTTTCCCTCCCACTTGCGCCCTAGAACGTACCCTAGGGTCTGCTAAGCGACTTAGTGACGCGTTTCACTTAATCTACCATATATAGTAAACCGAGTCCCGATTGGGAACTCTTCGAACTCCGACACATACGTTAAGCGCTCAGAAAGGCGTTGCCTTTCTTCGCTTCAGACAGACGAAGGTCACTGAGTAACGGACCTCTCAGTGCTCTATAGAACTACCCTATCTGCACCAGAACCCCAGCAGGAAGGAGCAGCTCCTTCCATTCACGACCTTAGTGGCATACCAACGAACTAAGTGCAATACAAGGCGTATCAGCACTTCAGACATCCCTTCCTTTGGACACTCATCTTGAGTATCCAAATCGACTCCTTCACATCTAGATCCCCTTCCTCCTTCAGGAGATAGGGAACGACAGCAGCCAGCACCGCCACTACCCACAGCCGTTCTAACAAGGCGTTAGAACTCCACAGAAGACGACCAAGACGACGGTCACCGACGCAGATATCATCCTACACTTACAGCAGAAGGACAGAGACAGGCCAGACGCCCTATCCCTCATAACAATAGAACGAACAGCCAAGGAGGCTGCCAGACAGAAACATCGACAGAACCGCCACGCTCCGTCCCGCGTGACATTAGACCAAGCTTATCAGTCAACACGGAAGAATTCCGAAGAGAACCACTTGTCTACCCAAAAGCTTGGGAAGGAAGCACAAGGGTTCGCATCGAAAGAAGAACAGAACCAAACCTCCCAGAGTACATCACCGGACCAAATATCTATTGGACAGTCCAAGGAACATATCGAGGATACACCCTTGACGTCCCCAGCGAAAATACTAGTGCAATCAGAAGATACCCAGTTGAATTCATCAGTGGATACTGGTACACCCTTACCAGAGACGAAAACGGTGTTCTTTGGGCATACGACCAAGACCGAATCGAACACGGAGGAGCAGGAACAGGATACCCACCAGTAGACGATCCTACCACCCCAATTACCAGGCCCAGAGAGTCACATTAACCCCGGCAGTAGCTCCAGCAGAACTAGAAGCCACAGCGCCAGAAACACACACCCCTCGCACACATTCCACCGACCTCCACTCCCCTAGAGAACCACGAAGGGAAGCACAAGATTCCTCCGAAGAAGGAAGCGGAACCGAACATACAACCAGTGAAGGATCTGAAGACAGACCTCACACACCAGAAGAAGCAGACCCCCCTACATACCACGAAGTAACCCCAGCACACCACGAGCAAATCGAAGCTCCACAACCCCCAGAACAAGAACCACCCCTCCCAGAAGACGTTGAACACCTAGAAGAACAAGTTAACCTTCTAGCCATCTATCACATCGGGCCACAAATCCAAATAACCCCAGCAGACCAACAACCAGACCCACCACCGCCACAACCGCCCATACAAGTCTTTATGGCCAACGTACCACCTCAACAACCTCAACAACCTCAACCACCCGCAGGAGGACCACCCCCAGGTCCACAACAAGCAGGAGCACAAGCTGCCCATCCACCCGGCAATGGCAAGTGGAATGGCACACCACCAGATATATACACAGGAGACAGAAGTCGAAGCGACAAGTTCCTGAAAGAATTCAAACTCTACAGGCTGCTCAATGAAGACAATGAAACAATGAACATCCCATACAAGCGAGCAGCCTTAGCTTTGTCCTACATCAGAGGACCCCTAGTCGATGATTGGGTCTACCAACGAGTCGATCACCTCAGTAATCAGCTCCACACCAACAATGTACCCATGCAAGACGAAGTCCACTGGGCCGAATTCGAAACAGCTTTTACTGCTGCTTTCACTGATATCCACAAGGTTACCAAAGCCACCACCATGCTTCAACAACTCAGAATGAAACAAGGAGACCTAGATGGATATATAGCTCAGTTCAGAAACCTAGCCACTAAAGCTGGATATGCCCTTGACGCTCCAGGAACACTACAAATGTTCTTACAAGGACTACCCTCGGCTTAGGGCGACGAACGCTCAGAATGCACCCTGGACTAACTACCTTTGATGAATATGTCCAGGCGGTCCAGAAAGAATCCAAAGTACAGGAGCAAGAAAACCTGATCTTTGGAGAAGGGAAATGGCCTATGCCAAACTGGGGACCTAAAAGACCACCACCCCGCCATGCTGCCACACCCCCTAAACCCCAGTTCACCCAAAGACGCCCTTACACCAATGGTACTCCTATGCAAGTAGATACCATCAGGAAAGCAGACACAGACGAAGCCAAGAAGAAACATAGAGAAGAAGGACGATGCTTCGAATGTAGCAAACAAGGACACATGGCCAAGAACTGTCCTACCAAGAAAAGGCCACCCAGAAACCATCTTACATCAAGATGGTCCAAAGCAACGAAGAATACTATGAAGAAGAAGAAGACGACGAAATGGAAGAAGCCGAAGAAGAATCTCAGGAAGTGGACGAGATTGAAGATATGGTCAATAGAATGGTCACCTTCTCCGACGACAAGAAGGTGCAATGGATGAATGCGATGCAAGCCAAAGGAGTGGATTTTTCGACCGCCTGAATGACACGGCCATCATTCGGGCACTGTTCACAAATAACGTATTTGTACCCAAGATTCGATCAGTACAAACTCAAATAATACTACGTTTACGGAACAGAAGGGCCGACGCAACAGCACTGGTGGACAGTGGAGCCACCGAAAATTTCATCCACCACAAACTCATAAAGAAATTCCAAATCCCCACAATACCTCTCCAGAAACCAAGAATCGCCAGGAACGTTGATGGAACCATCAATCAAGCTGGAAAGATTACTGACAAAGTAGAACTTGAAATTCGACATCAAGGAATCACAAAAAATTCCCCTTCTTTGTCACCAACTTAGGACTTGACAACATCGTCTTAGGATATCCGTTCCTAGCCACTAATGAACCAAAGATAGATTGGAAGAAAGGAACCGTTGAAGGAAGCATTGTGGCATCTACCATGGATGCCCACAAATGGAAGGTGCTTTCCCAAATCCGGAAAACCACCACCTCCACACAATTAGCGATACAGGAAGCTGAAAAGAAAGACAAGAAAACCTGGGATCAAATAGTACCAGAAAAATACCACCCATTCAAGAAAGTCTTCAGTGAAGAAGCCTCCAAGCGAATCCCCGAATCAAAACCTTGGGACCACGCTATAGATCTAAAACCAGACGCTCCAGCATCATTTGACTGTAAAGTCTACCCCCTATCACCCAAAGAACAAGAAGCATTGGAAGAGTTCTTAAAAGAACACCAAGAAAAGAAATACATCGAACCTTCCAAATCGCCATACGCCTCCCCTTTCTTCTTTGTCAAAAAGAAAGATGGAAAATTGCGACCAGTCCAGGACTATAGAAAGCTCAATGAATGGACAATCCCAAACAACTACCCCTACCCTTGATTAGAGACCTAATACCTCGACTTGCAGGAAAGAAACACTTCACCAAGTTCGATGTACGTTGGGGTACAATAACATCCTCATCCGACCAGAGGACCAACATAAAGCAGCCTTTAAGACAAACCGAGGCTTCTTCCAACCAAAAGTAATGTACTTTGGAATGAGGAACGCCCCTGCCACCTTCCAAAGCATGATGGACTTCATCTTCAGAGATCAACTAGCCAAAGGGAATGTGTTCATCTACATGGATGACATCCTCATCGCCACCGATGGAACTTGGGAGGACCACTACAAAGAAGTAATCAAGGTCCTAGAAGTCCTACAAGAAAATGACCTCTACCTCAAACCAGAGAAATGCGACTTCCACAAAACAGAAGTGGAATATCTAGGAATGTTAGTAGGAAGCGGACGCGTCAAAATGGATCCAGTCAAAGTCAAAGGAATCACAGATTGGCCTATCCCTACGACAGTCAAGAACTTAGGGCCTTCCTAGGCTTTGGAAATTTCTACAAAGACTTCATTGATCATTATTCCCTCATTGCGCGACCACTTCACGAACTAACAAAGAAGAGCAAGAAATGGGAATGGAGTCAAAAAGCCGACGAAGCATTCAAATACCTCAAGAATAAATTTACATCCTACCCCATCCTCAGGAATGCTGATCAAACCAAACCATTTACACTAGACACAGATGCATCGGACTATGCCATTGGGCCACCCTAACACAGGAATTTGAAGATGGACAACACCCAGTCGCGTTCTTTTCAAAGTCACTCAACCAAGCGGAACGCAACTATGACATCTATGATAGAGAACTGCTGGCAATAGTATCAGCAGTTAAATTCTTCAAACACTTCCTTCTAGGAGCCAGGCATCAAATCAAAGTACGCTCAGACCATGACAACCTGAAATATTTCCGAGCGGCGCGAAAAGTAACACCCAGACAAGCAAGATGGATGAACTACTTGGCAGACTATGACTTCATCATCCATCACTTTCCAGGAAAACAAAATACCATTGCAGACCTTCTATCACGAAGAAAAGACCTTGAAGAGGGGTAAATAATGAACAAACTACCATCCTCCCTGACAACCTATTCATTCGAACTCTTTACCTCCCAAATGACAACCAAAAGCGACAACAAACCCTCAAAGAAATACATGATGCACCCACAGGCGGCCACCCAGGGATCTCAAATACTGGGACCTAGTCAAAAGACGTACCATGGCCCCAAACTTCGAGAATTTGTTGAAAAATACGTCAAAGGATGCGCCAAATGCCAAGAAAATAAAACCATCCGAACCGCAAAAGCCCCCTTACATCACTTCGACACCCCAGTAGAAGAAGGACCTTTCCAATATGTGTCCATGGACTTCATAACAGAATTACCAAAGTCCAAAGGATATGACACCATCCTCACCATCGTGGATCAAGGATGTTCCAAAGCCGTCAAATTCCTACCCTGTAACAAGGAAATCACCGGAGAAGGAGTGGCACAGCTGTACCTTCAGCACCTCTTCCCCTGGTTTGGAACTCCCAAACGTATCATATCTGACAGAGACCCTCGATTCACCGGAAAATTTACAAGAACCTTATGCAAAGCGATAGGCACCAAACAAAACCTTAGTACTGCGTTTCACCCTAGAACTGATGGACAAAGCGAACGCATGAATCAATGGGTCGAAACATTCCTGAGACACTTTGTCAATGGAAGACAAGACAACTGGGCTACATACCTTCCGGTGGCGGAATTTGCTCACAATTCATGGAAACATGAAGGAACGCGCCACACACCCCATCAATTAATCATGGGATGTAACCCTCAGGCAATTTGGACAAAAGGAGATGAAGAAGTACCAGCGGTAGATATCAGACTCAAGGAACTAACCAAAGCAAGAGAAATTGCGCATCAAGCCTTACAGAAAAAGACCGCCATAACGAAACCAGTCAGAACATTCAAGGCTGGAGACGAAGTCTGGCTAGATGCACGAAACATACAGACAAAGGCACCATCAAAGAAGATGGAACCGAAACGCTTAGGACCCTTCGTTATCAAGAAAAAGATATCTCCGGTCGCTTACCAACTCACTTGCCAGCACATATGCATATACATCCAGTGTTTCATGTGGATCTATTATCGCCCTATATGGAAACCATGGAGTACGGCATCCCATTCAAGCGCCCAGCACCTGAAACCATCGAAGGAGAAGAAGAATACGAAGTAGAGGAAATCATTGCAGAAAGGAAACATGGCCGAAAAAGACAACGGCAATACCTAGTCAAATGGAAAGGCTACCCCACATCGGACAATTCATGGGTCAGCAGCAATGACCTGCATGCGCCGGAACTACTTAGTGAATTCCACCGATCGCAATCACCTACCCAGCTATAAAAACCCCCTCTGAACTACCTTCAAACGACAGCAGTGAACCATCACTACTACCTTTCCACTCCCACAAAAACAAACCACCCAACAACGCCCTCTCACTCTAAACAAAACCTCACCACCACTCGCCACCATTCAGTCCTCAAACCCAACACAATGTCCACCTTCCCCACCTCCTGTGAACGCACCACCCCCCTATGCACCACCACCAACCGCTTCGCTCTCCTTGACCTTGAAAATTACACCAATAGTGATGCCTATGAGGTTCGCTCCCCAAGCGCCTCTCCTCCTCCCCTCGAACCTGCCACCACAACCCCCACTTCCTCTACCGTTGAATCACCCCCAGTTCGAGCCAACCTCGACGACCTCCTCGCTGCCATCGACTGGACCACTCACCGAGAGCTCCACTCCCCCAGTAGCCCCTCCCTCGACGACAAAGAACCAAGAAGTACAGACCAACATATCACCGTACACTTGGACCACACTCCAACAGATCACATCCGCGCAGCCCTTCAGCCCTTCACTACAAACGCACCTGCGCCTATGACGAGGGGGAGGAGGAGGACGAGAGGGTCTGGACTACCAACGAGAACAAGAGGGAGAACAGAGAGCAGAGAGAGAACCAAGCAGAGGAAGACGACCCCCATCCCGGACCAGGATGGATCGAGACCACTAACGAACCATTTGCACTCCCTACCATTACAGGAGGGCCCTCTTCGCCCCCTACCACAAATACCACCTCGACAACCCAAAGTACCCCCTCGTTAGCACCACTCTTCGCAAAGGAGAAGAGGTTTTCACCACCCTACTTCGCCCACCCCGGTACCACACAAGAGCCCATACCTCACACCAGCGCAGAAGCGCATCTTTTCGGGAAGAGAGCCCTTCGCCCGAAAAGTGACCGAAGTCGCCACCGAAGAAGAGGACGAGTCGTTCCTCTCGGGTCTAGTGGCTTACAGGATGTGGGAAAGGGAGTAATGTACACCCAGCAAGAGCTTGCCCGGGTGAACAACAAGCTAGCCTTCCAGAAAATTAGGATGATGGAGTGGTATGGAGCGCTCCAAGATGCTGACGGGTATAGGAGATTGGCCACAGGTCTCCAGGATTACAACCCCTGGGGAAATGGAGAACAAGAGGCCCTCAGGCAAGTCCTGAAAGGGTTTCGAGTCCCTCTCCATCTGCGCACCAGGAAGGTGGAAGGGGACTGGGGCTTCGAAGACAAGGAAGTCCCTGTTCGCAAAAACAAGGCCAAGAAGTGCTCAAAGTGTCGCAGCACCACCCACTACCGCCGTCACTGCCCCCAAAGAGTCAACCACAACCAGCAAAGACTCTGAACAGGGGATCATGTCATGGTGGACTATTGGGACGCTTACGCTTACTAATATACTTGCCTTATATGTACATATTTCCCACAGCTCGGCCGGAGTCGTCACCACTTCCCCCTCCTTACATTACCCTACCACTATTACACTCCTGCCGATCCCTTCTGCTGTTGTGTTGCCTCGGCTCATTACTAGATTACTTACACTAATATGCCGACGAGTTTCGTGGCCTTACTGCCGCTGAAACGCGTCATAGACTGCCGATGACTCCGCCTAAATACTTGTGTATAAATACGCTCATAGAAGGGGACCAAAGCCTTAAGCTTGGTCTCTTGTGAATCCTAGACATTCTCAGAGCAACCCTCCGAGTGATCCGAAGCTTCCCAGCCCCTTTTCCCTCCCACTTGCGCCCTAGAACGTACCCTAGGGTCTGCTAAGCGACTTAGTGACGCGTTTCACTTAATCTACCATATATAGTAAACCGAGTCCCGATTGGGAACTCTTCGAACTCCGACACATACGTTAAGCGCTCAGAAAGGCGTTGCCTTTCTTCGCTTCAGACAGACGAAGGTCACTGAGTAACGGACCTCTCAGTGCTCTATAGAACTACCCTATCTGCACCAGAATCCTCAGCAGGAAGGAGCCGCTCCTTCCATTCACGACCTTAGTGGCATACCAACGAACTAAGTGCAATACAAGGCGTATCAGCACTCCAGACATCCCTTCCTTTGGACACTCATCTTGAGTATCCAAATCGACTCCTTCACATCTAGATCCCCTTCCTCCTTCAGGAGATAGGGAACTACAGCAGCCAGCACCGCCACTACCCACAGCCGTTCTAACAAGGCGTTAGGACTCCACAGAAGACGACCAAAACGACGGTCACCGACGCAGATATCATCCTACACTTACAACAGAAGGACAGAGACAGGCCAGACGCCCTACCCCTCATAGCAATAGAACGAACAGCCAAGAAGGCTGCCAGACAGAAACATCGACAGAACCGCCACGCTCCGTCCCGCGTGACACATGGGCATGAAAGCGTGGGGGCAGGTGTATGGGGGTGAATGCATGCAGGTGAAGGCAGATCCACATGGGCAGGTGGAGGCAGGAGCCATGGACAGGTGGAGGGGAGTGGGCATGGCGGGAAAGCAGGGGTAGGCAAGTGCATGCAGGCAACAGCAGGCAGAGGTGTGGGTGGGCAAGTGGCATGAATGCAAACAACAGAGAATAAGCATTCGCACAAAGAAAAAAAAA
This sequence comes from Russula compacta, assembly GCA_022376555.1. Lineage (NCBI taxonomy): Eukaryota > Fungi > Basidiomycota > Agaricomycetes > Russulales > Russulaceae > Russula > Russula compacta. The sequence goes on along the minus strand of WTXH01000065.1, from coordinate 122,644 downwards.
AGGTCGAACTCATGCACTGAACTATATTCCTGCTGTCAAGTTCATTCTTGGATTGTTTAGACACACACTTTTCAATCCTGAAGGCAAGGGAGGCACTGGGCAAGAGGTCAGAAGCGAGGTGGGCTAGGTGGAGGCAGATGCACACAGGCAGGCAGAAGTGGGTGTAGGCAAGTGGAGGTGGGTGCATATGAGCAGGTGGAGGTGAACAGGCATAGCTGAAAAGCAGGGGTAGGCAGGTGCACACAGGTGATGGTGGGCAGAGATGTGGGTGGGTGAGTGGGAACATGAATGTGAACAACAGAGAAACAAATGTGAGCACAAAGAAAAAAAAAAGAGGTCAAAGATCATGCACCGAACTATATTCCTGCTGCCAAGCTTGTTCTGGGTCGTTTGGATGCACACTTTTCAATTCTGAAGGTAAGAGAGGCACTGGGCAAGGGGTCAGAGGCGAGGCAGGCAAGGTGGAGGCAGATGTGCATGGGCAGAAACAGGCATGTGTAGGCAGGTGGAGGCAAGCAGGCACAGGCAAGAAAGCAGGGGTAGGCAGGTGGATGTGGGTGACAGTGGGCAGAGGTGTGAGTGGGTGAATGCAAACATGAATATGAACAACAGAGAAACATATGTAAGCACAAAGGAGAAAAATAGAGGTCCAAGCTCACACACTGAATTATATTCCCACCACCAAGTTCATTCTTGGGTCATTTGGATGGAAAACCCTGCACCCTTTTCAATCCTGGACAGGTGAGGCAGGGGAGGTGGAGGCAGATGCGCATGGGCAGGCACAGGCAGGTGGCAGGTGGAGGCAAGCAGGCACAGGCAAAGCAGGGGTAGGCTGGTGCATGTGGGCGACGGTGAGCAGATGTGGGCAGGCAAGTGGGGACATGAATGCAAATAACAAAGGAACAAACATAAGTGCAAAGAAAAAAAAAGTTTGGAAAAGGCCACACCCTTTTCAATCTGGGACAGGAGATGTCACTGCCAGGAGCATTGGCAAGTAACACTTAGACACAATAGATGTTGAGGTAGAAAGCTAAGTCCTCTAAAGTGACTTAGAAGGCTTGTAGAAGTGGGTTACTGCCCTAGAGTACGTCCTAAGGGCCACCCTAATGATACCAGATAGAACAACGCTAGTATTGAGACAGGAGACACAACTTACCATCTCACAGACAATAAGCAGTCCCTATTTATCCTACTACATAGTACTCCACCTATGATATCATACAGGGCTAGAACATGGAGCTACAACTATCACACGCACTGATACTCCACAATGATGCATACATGGCCAGTTCTTGAACTTACAGGAGTGTGATGCCTTACCATCCCTCCAGGCCAGTTACAGGAGAGGGAGGCACTGGGCAAGAGACCAGAGATGAGGTGTGAAGTCTGGGGCAGACACAGAAGCCGAGAAGATAAGACAAGTCCAGGGTTCATAGATTATTAATAAGAATGAGGGGTAAGGAGTAAGGAGTACGAGCCAAGATTTATGTATTTGTCATGGGTGGGCTGAGCACAAAAATCTGCTCCAAATCACTAACAGTGCACTCAAATATTATTATTCGTGTTGTAGCACCTCAGTATTATAGCCCATAGGCTGGGGATGCATAGCTCTCAGTGCCCTGTAGCATAGAAATTGAAGTATAAATGAAAACATCATTTGTGAGCAGCCTCAAAACCAGATCAACAATTTGTGGTCAAACCACACTATTTTTGCCATGGGCACCTCAGGTTCAACAACTACTACAACTTTCATATACAACTTGTAAGGATACAATGAGTATTTCATAAGATATAAATAAAAACTTCTGTGCTACATTTTGACACAATTTTTTTTTTCAAAATTACGAACCACTAACTCTTTTGATAACAGCAATAATACTACTTGTCTACTTTACGACTTGTGCAGCCTTGTGCACTTGTTGACCAGCTAAAAAGTGATGAAAAGTGCCCAAAAGCAGAAAAGTTTTTTGCAGTTTTGCTGATGAAGCCGGGCCGGAAAAGCACTAGTTCAGCTAGGGATGAGACACAATCTCTCCTCTCTATGTCATGCTAGCTTGAAGCCAGATACTATTTGCACATTAATGCTTGTTAAGCAGAGACTCAGGTTGGCAAGGACTGCTATACAGGAGCTTCTGGACATTCAAACAATTCATAGCTATGCATTGTAACAACTATATTGTAAAACAAACCTGTACATACCATAACTACCATTTAACGGCCTTAAATCGGCCCATCCCATCCCATCCCATCCATCTTCCACATCATTGAATACAACAAATGCACATGCATAAATAAAGTGAATGTATGTGATAGCAAGTTCTTGGCGTGGTATGTTCAGAATATAATGTATAGTGGCCCTGCATCATAACATCTTTAAGGCTCAGGATCTGAGGCCTGACTTGGAGGGTTTGTTACAGCTGTAAAGGACATGCATCAGATGAGGTATTTAGAACCAAACTATGTAGGAATACTCTGAATAGGAAGGACAACTGGAAACGCTGTAGGTCAATTCTGACATAGTCTTAGGTAGGGCAGAACATACATCTTCGGGTGTGAGTCGGCCCATTGCCTGCAGTGATGTTGCTATCAGCGATGTCACTCAGGGTAGCAGTGGAAGACGCACCGAGTCATCTGTAGAGAGAGTGGCCTCCACCATTGCCGACTTCTTCTCTTGTAGCTGTACGATGCGACTCTCGATGCTATCCTCGATTACAAGTTTGATGGCCTGCACGGGTCTAAGCTGGCCAAGCCGATGAATGCGATCCATGGCTTCTATATGTAACGTGAGTTGAAAAGACGCTACTATGATGTACATCCACTCACGAAACTCAACCTGTCGAGCCGAGAAAACACGGGATATTGTCAGGACCACGGTCAGCTGAGAGGGACAGAGGGAGGGGCACTTACTGCAGGGTTCCACCAGCTATCCATCAGATACACGCGAGATGCTTCAGTCAAGTTAAGCGCCACACCGCCAGCCTTTAGACTAACGAGGAATACAGTGACATGTACGTTATTCACTAAAAGCAATATTCAGCGTATACAACAATCATAGATCCATACGCAGGACTCACTGAAATACTGAATAGTAGCATCCCGAGCCTGGGGGTTCATCGTACCCTCGAGCCGGCAAATCTGAGAGGCACCATCAGCCGACGTTCGAACCAGTCAAGAACAGATTCACTAAGAAGCCAGCACGCTGCAGCCGAAATGCGATCAGATCCAAAAAGTTGACAAACTGGCTAAATACAATGCTCTTCGTGGTCGCGTCCTGATTGCGTAGATTGCTGAGCTCTTCTAGCAGCGCTTCTATCTTTGTACTCGATCGCCATGCATCGATGTCTAGACGGCCAAGGATGCTCTGGCGCCCGGTGGCTGGCATTTCCAATTCCAAGGCCGGTGCCTCGAGATCAATTGTGAGGGTCAGGTGACAAACCGGGCAAGCAGGCTATGCCGCATGCCAGTTAGCGCGGCAGCGCAGGATAGCACAAAATTTCAGTCTTACTTGCGCTTCGATGGATGTGTTCATGTACTGTTTGATGCACTCACGGTCAAAAATGTGCCGGCATTTTGCCTGTATGGCATCTTCCGCGACATCATTGCACAATCGACACACAGTGGCCTCTCCCTCGTCTTCGCCGAACATACCAACATTATTCTTGCCGCGAATAACCAGATCGGGATGACAGGCCATTTGCCGCATGCGCGTAATCAGACTGAAGATATTGGAGTAGTCTATAATTGAAGTTAGACAATTGTGACCAGGCGCTGCTCCATTTGTAGTACAAGACTCACTATTGAACAGGGTCCCAGCATCGACGTAAGTGCTGAATTGCCGCTTTGCATCCGAAAACAGGCTTAGGTACAGTTCCTTCTCCTCTGGGCTGAAGTAATCGCGCCGTACAATGACCGTACGCGGTGGAAGGCCCAAGTCATCCGCGCGCTGGACCTTTGTTCGCCGCAGCATAATTCGATCCAGCAGGACGCGCAGCTTTTTAAATGCGATCGCGCCTGAATCTCGCATCCCGTACTTCTGAATTGGGGTGAGGATTTCGTTGTTCCAGAAACACATGTGCGTCATAGGGCTATGTCCACAATCTGAATGCAGGTCAACGCCGGTGTAAAGAGGACAAAACAAAAGTAGCACATACCATCACACGTCTGCTTATCGCTGAACCTCCAAGTTAGAGACTTGCAATTGCATATCTTACCTGAGAACAAGCAGCTTCAGCTGGAGACAAAGGCCGGAACAGGAACGGGTGCAACATACAATAATAATGCGAGAAAGGGTCACAACCCAAGAACCTTATCAAACTGTACAATTCGCCCACTCGATTCTGGAGTGGCGTCCCGGAGAGGCACCAGCGATACTTAGCCTTCAGCTCAAAGGTTGCCTTCGCTGTGTTTGTTGCTCGTTCTTTTATGTTATGAGCTTCATCAAGCTGTGGTTGAGCAGATACGTGAGAAGGACTGAGAAAAATCTGCACGACCACGCACGACAATACGTTCCCATTCGACAGCGTGGAGGGGCGAGCTTTCCTTCATAATTGTACCCTTGCACCTAAAGCCCATCTGTTGCTTACGGAAGCAGCTCTCGAGCACGGCGTATGTGGTGAGGACGACATCGTACTTCTTCAATTCTTTGGGGTCAGTCATGCGCGACGCGCCATGCCAGACGAGTACATCCATTCCAGTTGCGTGCCTTCCTATCTCACTGCGCCACTGCATGATCGCAACTGTCGGACTGTAAGGTAGGTAAGATCACAATATCTACACATTTCATGAAATCGAAGAGATGAAAATGAAAACGCACGCCACGACTAGATTCGGTTTCGCTGAGCCCGATACCATGAGAGCAATCATCTGGATCGTCTTACCCATCCTAGACCACCGTCAGGTTATACCCTGAGCGTCTTGTACGGTCAACCTACCCCATTTCGTCCTACCAAGATTTAGGTAAGTACAAGCACCGATTCTGGAAGGTGTGCTAGACTGACCGCCAGAAGACCACCGGCAAATCGACCGAGTTCTTGCATTCGCATCCAGAAGAGCGATTCTTGCTGGAAAGGTAGCAGTGTTATGCTGAGTCCCAAAGGCTGCGCAGCCTTTCGGGGTTCTGCAATTCCGACCGTTGCCTCGAGGTCACCCCAGGCATCACGAAGTTCAGGGTGATGTTTGTGCAACTGGATTATAGAGGTCTCTGCCTGCGTCAGAACCAAGTCGTTGTCTAGAAAGAATAAATCAGATGACCCTGCAGAGGCCGGAGCAGTCGGATTGTGGCAGTTGTCTGCTGTGACATACCTTTCGCCCTGCTTGGCGATGACAATTGAGAAGACGTCGATGGCTCATTTTGCGGGATTGTCGCGGGGGGATCTGAGCTGGGGATGGCGCTGTGGACGACACGATTGGTGTACACAGCAAACGCGGTGAGGGCCTTGTATTCATACCATCAGGGAGGAACTGTCCTTGAATGCCCATAGACATCTCCCGGATGCGTTGACCGAACTGCCTTAATGCAGCTAGCGGATAAAACTCATTAATCGGCAAGTCAGGGATGTCTCCAACGAGCGGTACGTACCTAGGGGGCCAATGTCATGGATACGTGAGTAGCACATAAGATCGGTCATCTGCCCGACGGCTTCCGCCAACTAGGGAGATTGCATCAATTCTTGAAACTCGTTCTCAGAAGGCCTTGGTTTGGAAAACGTGCCTCAAGACACCTCATGGCGACCGGTGGAACACCAAAGGAGTTCACTGGTTCCGCAGGAATGAACGCACGCTCGTAAGCTATCTGGGGTTCTTCCCATCTTTCCTTATCCCTCTGGCTAGCCTGTGGAGGTAGCGGCCGCGGCGGGGGAGGGGACGGTATACCTGCACCGTTTATAGTCGGTGAAGGTGTCGATGCATTGCGGACTTGTGTGGTCTTGTTGGCATCGAGTTGATTACCGCTTATCACATCCACTGCGACATGCTTCTCGTAGAGCTCCGAATTGAATTGGAAGCATTCGATCTTGAGTGTAGATGTTGGAGGTACAGTCTGGGCTGGGGCACCGTTCTGAGCTGCGTTAGGGGTCACAACGACATGCGCTGTGAATGGTCCTCGGAGTGTTACAGTGTACCCATTGTGGTATCGGTAGGTCCACGTGGCAGAAACGCATTCTACGATCGCTTTGTTGTGTCCAACAATGCGCTCGCGCGCACCATCGAGAGACAAAGTCGTGGACTTGACGCCAGACTGACTTACGACGAGAAAAAAACGCGGAAGGACTGGTGTGCCAATTTCTGCCATGCTAGTGAGCAGAAATTCTAGCTAGTATCCCGTATCAAAAACTAAGACGAACCAAATATTTTTGCCTCTTCTTTCAGGTTGTCTTTCCAGAGTATCAATTTGAAAGTCGCTGTTGATGTGAAGAACTCCTCCACCAGGGTCCACCAATGAAAGGGTTGTAACTTTTGGGTCTACAAGTTGGAGACAAATCGGTGATGAGCAGGGACGATGACAGTGTATAAGAGAGCACACTTTCTGGTCCTCATTTGCGAGTACGCCACTGAATTCCAGGATACGGGACAGAGCTTGGCCAAGCCCGATTGGGGGAATATGACTACAGATCCACGGCATAGTGAGAAGAGCAAAAACGACAAGGTCATTGGCTACACACAAACCTTGGCACGTAGAAATTTCCTGATGAACCAACGGGAGTCAAGCACCTAACGAGCTGATACTCTAACGTCCTTATCTCTCGCTTTTCCAGACGGCTTGCGGAGAAATAGTCATGGTGGTCGGCGTTGTATTCAGTTTTCCCTTGGTCCCTATCCCTGCTTCTGGCTAAATGCGTTCGCCCCCCCTGCATAATGGGTTCGTCTTCAGAATCTGTGAGTACCAACACCCCACCATCTACTTCCGAAGAAACACTGCAACCAGTAGAGCCTGCGGAGGTCAAGGAGCCTCTATTCACCATGTTTCGAATAGAGGCCTTGAGGGCAGCGTCAAACATGGTCGCCTCTTCCTCTTCAAGGTCATCAAAGTGTCTGATGGCAATGCGAGACGTCCTCTTGTAGGGCAACTTCAAGTTGCGACTGTCGCGGAGAGAGATATCTCTCTTTTCTTTGTCTTCGGAATCAAGCTCGCTGGCTTCAAAACCCGAGTCACTGTCATCTGATTCACTGCGAAGGGTCACAACCTCGTCGTCGTCGTACTCGAGGCAGGCTTCGGAGTCCAAAACAAAGTCATCCTCTGGCCCCTCAACCAGGTTGGAAGGTGTCCTCCCTTGCCCTTGTCCTTCGAAGACTTGAGATAAGCGATTCAAAAACCTATGAGAGTCAGGCAATACTTACGTTCGCAAACCAAACTGGGATCTCAACGTAGACCGTTTTCATGACTGCACGCCTCTTTGCTGCAGGTTTGACATCGTCGGCATGGCTCTCGGCAGACCTCTTCCGTCGCATTCCTGTTGTCCTTATGACCTTTGTGACAGCTTTCCTCCGCAAACTGAAACCTTCCTCATCCTCGCTACTCGTGGAAAGGGTATCAACGGTAGAACCCCCATTGCTATAGGGAAAGGGCACAGAGGAGACGCTAATAGAGGTTGTGTTAGTGGAAGCTTCAATCCCCTCCACAGCAGCCTTCCTACTATCTCTTGCCATGGCGCCCCAATCAGGGCACTGCCAGACGAGAAGCGGACAGTGGTTATTCGCAGGCCGATGGTGAACCAATGGGTGATGAAGGTAAGTGGGTCGAATACTAGTACTAGTACATGCGAACACGACTGAAACGCAAGGCCCCTTCTTCGGCAGAACCCGTAGTACGGCACGAGCGCATTGATTATCGCGGGCGTCTGGGTGGGGGTGGGGGTGAGTGTTGTGCTGGGCCGATGAGCGCACGTGCAATCGTCTGCGCCGCGCGCGTAGAACGAACGGCCTAGAGGTAGACGTATAGACCGTGACTGCCCCATTTGCCCGATTCAGTCCTGACAATATTGCTGTAACATAGTACCAACTTAATATCCCATCCGCAAAAACAATCAGGCCAGTGAAGAATAACAATTATACAACTAGGATGAGGCCGTTAACTCATTCCCCGCAGAGGCCATTTCTACCATCTCTGGTTGAAATTCATCGGCCATGACTAAAGCCATCCCAGAGGATGTGGGATCTGCATTTCCCTCTACAGCCACATCATCTTCCGTCTCCATTTCCATCTTAGCCTGTCTGCGTCGAGGGCATCAACACGTCCTTAGATACATTCTAATTGAATAAAGTACCTGTATGACTCTCGGCATCCCTGGCGCATCTTCGCGGAGCTGAATTTCTGTCTCTTGGATGCAGTTAGAAGGGATTGGTCTAGCTCTATGCAAAGTGATTGGTATCATCATCAATCTTTTTATCATTTCATTCGCCCTTACCATCATTCTCGCCGAGCAATAAAAGTTGGTCGGGTTCCACCCATTGCCTTAAGATGTTCGATGAACCAGGCAATGCTTGAATACGAGTAACGCACACACCATGATTTAGACGAATCATAGAAGCGTACAAGATGGTGACCCCTTGGTGACCTAGACTTTGTGGGGCGCGATTTCAGAACCTTTGGTGGCACGGTTGGATCGTCTGGTTCGAAAATGACTGCAGCCCACCAGGGAAAGTTCTCTAATGATTGAGCAGTTAAGTAGACGCATATCCACACGACATCGGGACCAGAACACACTAGCTTTCGCCCAGACTACATACAATTGGAGGTCACTAGATGGGATTGAAAACAGCGAAGAGAACGGCCAAACCTAAAGTTCCGCCTTCTAGCATTTTTCCATCCTCCAGGACGACCTGACCGGGCTGAGTCACCTTTACCCTCGTCTTGTCAAGATTCTTCTTTACGTGCACATTCTCGTCGTCATCCTCGCTGAGCTCGCTGAGTGAACTAAGATCCGAGCCATCTAGGACAGAGCATGTAGTGACGATGGGCGCGGCAAGTTGAGAGCGGGCTCGCTTTTTCCGCATCGCTTTCTCACGACGGGTGACTGGCGAGTCCAGTTCCTGAATGACAAGCTTCCCGTCGGGGTCTTGCGAAAGAGTCATGTTGGGCTCCAGTTTGAACTTCAATCTCGCCTCTGCCAGCGTCAAGGGAGTGGCTAGCTGGTCGTTTCTTGAGAGTAGCATTGGTACTTGGGGATCCGGGTGTTGTACCGTGTCAACATTCTCTTCATGAGTGGGCCCTCCAAGAACTGCCTGTTCGCGTCCTATTGTATGTGTCAGTATTTCGGCAGTTTAGTTGCGTCCAGGACTGTTAATCACCTTGTTCCCGTGGTGGTGGCGGGTCCATCGTCATAAGTTGCCGGTCGTCGAATGCTGTCACCTGGTCAAGATGGGGGTATTGTGTATCCTGACCGTGGCCAATAATTTGAGGCACAGGCATCGCACCCTGAACAGGGATAACCCCAGGCCCTGAGAGAAATTTACCGCTATCTGCGACAAGAGTTATTAATTCGTCCGTCACGGGTGACCAAGGCTCTGTCTTGCTGAGGATAGTCTGGCTATCTGTGTCGCACGAGACAATTGTCCGGTAATCTCCCAATATACCTAACAAAGTGCTCGGGCCGACGGCATTGGAAGAGGAATCAAGCAATGGGTCTGCTCCAATATGGCCAAATTCTGGCATTGGCGTTCCTGGTGCACCTGCCTTCGTGACTACGACTGAAACGTAAGATGCGTAAGCACCTCATTCCCTCATTGTAAACAGCACGGATGCGGCAAACACACCCACCTTTGGACCGCTTCTTCGTTAGCGGTGGCGGTAGTCGCTCGATCCGCGCGCGCCCACCCCTGCGGACGCCTGGATCCAATATCCAACCTTTATCGAACAGTGCAAACGAGGCTTTGGGGTTAATATCCGTTAAAACTTCCGCGTCTGTGCCAGGGTGCGAGGGTGCCAGCTTGCCACGCTTACGCTTGCCAAGAACCGGCTCCACTTCGGATCCGTCCTCTAGTTCAGAACTCGTAAGGGCGGTTGTCGTTGTCGTTGCCACTGCTAGGTCGGTGTCCGCAACCGCTGCTGGGAAGTGGGTAGAGGTAAGCGCGTGGGAGCCAAAGGAGGTATCAACCATTTCGGAGTCGGCTTCGGCGGTAAGTGCTACTGGTGCCATCATGGCGGCGCGCTTCTCTGCACGCCTTTTTGCAAACTCTGCCTTGCGCTCGCGTTTAGTCCTGCGTAGTGGGGGAGCGGACTCTACGGGGGCGACAGGAGGGAGCTTAACCTCTGGTAATTCGTATGCCAGCAAAAATTGAAGCGGATCGGAGTGTAAGGCAATATTAAGCTCGTCAGCAATGTCCAGAGAAACGAGGAGATCAAGCAAGGCCAAAGGGGGTTCAAGATCCCCAATCGTTGAAATGCTACGTTGCACAAGACTATCGACCGTCATTTCATTGCGTGCAACAAGCTCTGAAGGTGCTGAAGTTCTCAAGCTCTCAAGCTCCGCTAGCACCGTTGCTGAATTTGACTTAATACGTTGTGCCGCCTTATAGTATGGCGTCCCAGACTTGTTGTACCGCATAGCGTTTTCAATGACAAGGATGACGTCAGCCTGGACAGATCAGTCAAGGTGAAGATATAATAGATCATAGAAGTCGTACCTTGAATGCGTCGACGTCCCAATACTCATGTCGATCAAGCTTCTCGTCAATAGCGCCCCACCACATAGGCTGCTGGATGACATCGAAGTAGTCGGGTACATGCGACTTCGAGATGGGGTTCTTGAAAAAGCCTTGGCGGTCGAACCTGAGGTAGTCTTCCAGTGAGTTGTACGAAGTTAACAGGGAAGCACAAACGCGACAATGTTCTCAAATGTCATGCGAAGCCGCGCCTCGTGTGCAAAGACTACTTGATTGAGTACCTCCTGGATGATCTGCGCTTGTCCCAGCTTCCGGCTCTCGCGTCTACGACTAAGTTCCGCTAGGGTTCGTATGTCAGTAAGATCCTTTCGTAGACGCTTCGTGAGCTGTGCAGCATTCATGAAACAACAACCTCCAACTACAAGGCGCATCACGCACCTCTAGCTTCGCTACTTTCTCCTCGTCCGTTTGAATACGACTACTTGCTGACGCAGTCCAAGGCTCCAAGTGCAGCCTCTTCAAGAGAGGCGCGCCTCTACGCGCCTCACGTTTCAAACTCCAGTACCGACACACGAGTTCGACAAACTCGCTACGCTTACGGATACTGATTTTGTTGATGTACTGAAGGATGCGAGACAGGATGAGCGAAGGCACGACAGGAGGGCCAGGTTTATACGTCTTTGCATACGCGCGAGCTGACTTGCTCGACTTCGTTTCTGAATGTTCCAACGCAGCTTCGGCTTTGAAGGCCTCGGCGCGTGCTTCGAGTCTTTCGCGCTGGTAAACTGTTCAGTAAATGTTCGCAAGAAGATAAGTTGTGACCAACAGGCATATGCCTTTCGCAGAAACACTGGAGAGGCGGGGGTTCCAAACCAGACGAAGCCTTCATTGGCATCAGAAGTTTCTCCTTGCGTGCACAGGTGACGTGATAGGCCAGGAAGCAGGAATTCTTGCTGCATTGAATGCATGCCCCTTCTCTAATGTCGCAAACTGAGCATTTCTAGGAACAGGAATATTGAGGAGAGGCGTGAGAAGCGCAGATCCAGACAAACCAGTTTCCAGCGTTGCTTTGATATACGCTCAACCCCAGTAATAGGCTCCATGAAGACATCGTTTGCGACACGTGTCTCGGGGATCCAGATTGCGCAAAGCAAGTGGACCCATTCGCCATGGACGGTTTGTTTAAACGCGCCGCCCTCGTTCGGGCAGAGAAAACAGGACTACTCTGATATCGGGAATCTTTCAATGACTAAGGAATCTGAAACGCACCACAGGGTTCTCTGGGGACACCGTACACTTTCGACATAACCACTGTCCTTCTGGGATATAAGGAACGCCATAACAATCTGAAGGAGCTCGTGTTCAACTTGAAAGTTGTTTTTTCTATGCATGAACAAACCTTGATGGACGGCTAGATTACAACCATCGCAAAAAACAATCGCATTAGTATTCTCTCCTTCGGAGTCGTCACAGATTGCGCAAGTTGAATCTTCTGATGGTAGTGCCAGGTCTGGTTTCGGGATGTTCTTCGTCTACATACAAGACAGGTTAGAGCCGAGATGGAAGAGGAGTCATCGCACACCAAGTCAAACCACTCCTTCTCCAACCTATCCATTACGATCTCGAATGCTTCATAGGATATCTTGTCTAGCTGTTCCTTCTTGCGCTCAAAGTTGAGAGCGTCAAGCCATTCCTGGTCTATGTGAGTTGTCAGCAACGCACACACGATTCCAGCTCAACGATTCGCACCTTGTTCATCCATGTCATACTCAACCTGAACAGCGAGCTCACTCTCGAGTGGCTCTGAACAACTAGGCTCAGCTCCAAGATGTGTCATCCAGAAAAGTGCCATACCGATGTACCGAATGTAGTGTTGGGGTCTTTCGAATAGAGAAAAGTCATTGTCTGAACTCCTGTAAGCAGGCGAACCAGTGTAACGCGCGTTCACATACATCCATAAGACCGTTGTTGGTTGTCGTGTACGCCGGTACGGGTCGCTGGGTTCTCACCAACAACTTTGACAAAAGAGACTCTAGGGAGAGTTGCAGGGCCAGGGGATGCCACTCCGCGAGCCATGTATAAACACTGTATAAACTTTCTTTGAGTCTGTTGAGGGGATACTGCCTAATTTGGAAAAACAGAACAAAATTCCAAGGCCCGCCGCGCTAAAACCCGACACAGAAATGGCATATGTTTTACTAACTGAACTAGCTTCTCCAGTACTGAGCAATGTCATGGAAACGATCAACTACCTTCGTGAAATAAGATGTCTCGTTCAATAGCGTTTCGAAGTGCTTCATTGCCTCTTCCTCCGTGAGATCCAGCAAGAACTTCTCCTGCAACAACTCGTGCACATTACGGCCCTTTATGTCGGGGATATTCGCATCAACCATGAGGGTAACGAGATTGAGAATGAGATTTGCGCTCTGCCGAAGGATACTAAACGCGGTAAAGCAAAAGTTCGTGAAGCGCGCATAGTGCTGCGAGTGCACACCGCCCATGCCGTCGACCATCTCTTTGCAAACCTTGACGGCAGGCGGATACAACTTTGGATCATGCCCAAGTATGTAGCCAAAGTCGACATGGAAGAAATGACCTGATGAGGGATTTCGATCAGGGACTTATATTAACGAGATAGCAGGATTGATGCCTACCATCCGGTGCAACGAGTAGATTGTCCAGATGACGGTCCCCAACCCCGAGTAGATATGTGACAACGCAATACCCCGCTGAGATGCAGAAAAATGAAAAAAAAAAAATCATCCCATGCACAAGCTAAAGGGCTAACCGCAGCTGCGAACGAACGCGTCAATGACGCCTGGGTCGACCCCATACGTCCCAACACTGCCTTCGTCGGGGTAGTGGGCGCGCATATAGTTCAAGAGTGTCCCGTTCTCGCTCACGATGTTAGCAATAGTTTTGCTTGGGATGAATTGCATCATGCCCTGCTGCGGCCCCGTGGCAAGTACGGGATAAGGTGTTAACTTGACATCGAGATTCTCCTGCCGCAGCAGCCGATCCATAAGAGTGAAAAGTTGGATGACAAGCTGATCTTGACGCAGGTCGTCTCCGTCCTTGAAAATGATAGGATACTCCGATCCATCGGAACAGCCGAAATACAGCAAGAGTGGAGATAAGTTGGACTTGAAAATCGAGGCCTTCTCTGGGATAATGCCCACCACCTCAATATTTCCGTTGAGTGGGAGAGGGAGAGGTGCCATTGAAAGAAGGTTATTCCTCGAGTCAGCGAGGAAGGAACGCAGCTTTTCAATTCTCTTTGGACGCGGTTCCTTTGGGTTACTAAATTCCTTGGCACGCTTCGCCAGAGAGGCGACGAGCTCCGCTTGGCGGATAAGCAGCCCCTTGCGTTCCTCGCCGTTCTCCGACTGCAAAATGTATTTTGAGTACTATTCAGCTAAACTGAGAAGTAGATATCGTACCTCCTTCAACTGCTTTAAGAATTCGAAGATAACTTTGCCGTACATCTTACCCATCAGGCGATCCTCCAAAGCAACCTCCACTGTCAAGTACCAATACAACCTATATCCAAGGACATGATTTTTCACAGCGCGAGAGACTAAGAAGTCTGCGAGCCCGCTGTCATCATACGATACAGCACTTGTTGTTGAACGTGATGATCTTGCGTCGCTGGCAGAGCTCTCGAACTTGAGGGCTTGAACTAGTTGCAAAAGATATAACATAAGCTCCTAGATAGAGTAAATCAGGAAGCACGGCGCTGCACAAGAGGCTTCACTCACGTCATCGTCTGCTCTCGCCAGTTGCCTGACTGCAAAAGCCCGAACTCGCGAGTCAACGGTACCAGGGCCGAGAAGCTCTAACGCATCGTCGGTATCGATCTCAGTCCACATATGGAGCAGCTCCTCTACTGCTTGCTTCACCTCCATGGGGTCTCGCCATGTCACCGATTTCACAAACTTGGTAAGCCCACGTTTGTCGCGTGTGAGGTAAAAGCGGTATTTCCAGACCAGATCTTTCTCCTCTGATGATAGGACTCGACTCGGTGCGTAGTTCAGGATGATCTGGAAGATCGAGCCGTCGTTTGAGTAAATGCCAATCTGCAGCAAAAACGGAGCGCACCCCGAGCTCGTCTCGCAATTTCGTGTTGGGCTTCAGCTCACGGTCATAGGGGCTGCTACGGTGACTTCGCACGAGACGACGGTGTTTATCTTCGACAGGATTATCACGTGGTATGTCGGGATCCACAACGGCCCACATAGACGGGTCAGTGTGAAATGACGCCGGAAGGAGGGGAGGTCCTGCGGAATGTGTGGTAGGTGGCGATGGCGATGGCTGGGGGTTCGAAACCACAGCCTCCTGAATGCCAAAGAGTCAAGCGATGGCAGTTACACGAATACACGGAAGGGAACTCCACCAGTTCGCTAAAGATAATAGGGAAATCGAAGCGCGGTAAATCGATATAAAGATAGAGATTGTTCGACTTTTCGGTCTCTACCTTCATGACGCTCAGCAGTGTACACAACACAAGAAAGGATGCAGATACGTACTGCGTGAATCTCTGACATTCTCCGGAAAACCAATTTATCAAGCCACTCCGACTTGGGCATATCGCCCCGTTCATGCTTTTTCACAAGCTGAAATGTTCACCAAACATTAGTCCTTGATCCTCCGAGTAACAGATATCTCACCTTTTCCAGTCTCCCCATCTCGTCTCTGGCACCTGCCGATTTGCTCGGTGTAGTAGTTTCCACACTTCCATCAGCTTCCTTACCCGGCCACAACAATAGTCGATGTTTCCCCCTCCGCAGCGTCCTACCAACCCCAAGCGCTAGCCATCAACACCGCGTCCACAATATGTGCTCAGAACACAACATACCATTTCTTGCTGAATAGTCGGAAAGTAGTGCCACCCACAGGCGCTGCTGAACGAGGCCCTGCTATATCCCATACAGTAAATGTGACCTGCGAGCTGAGCGGGAGGTCGCAGTAGCGGATCGGTAGTGTGATCCACTCATTCCACCTAGTAAGGAAGGTCGGCTAGGGATTTCAGACGTAGAGGCTATTGTGGGATGCTGACGTATAGCCACTCTTAAACGTCTTGTAGGATGTCCGGAATGGAATGGTGAGTGGTTTGTTATCTGCAATGAGCTGACAAGTGACGAAGAGATCTGAGAGTCCACTATTTAGGGATGTCAGGAACTTTGGGCTGGCCCCAGAAGACAGTTAGGCAATCGTGCATACGGGGATTGGATTCCATGGAAGCGTAGCTCTGGTTTCTCGATAAGCTCCGTGAAAGGTCGAGGGTGACGCACTCCTTCAAGCTGAGATCTATCTTGAGTTAATATTCAGAAGGGACTCGAGGGTAACTTGGCACCAACATCCGAAAGGTGACAGGAACTTTGAGATCACAAGAACGTCCGAAACTAAAGTCTTCCTTGTTATCCTTGTCCATACGGTCGTTATAGATATGAAGCCCAATGAAGGATTGAAGACGTTCAGCTTGGGTTCCAACCACGTGCTCAGCGCTAATGGCTAAGCGTGCGTGCTAAGCGTGCGATATCCTTGAGTTCGAGTCAAGCGAGGCGTTAACATACAATCATACAACTAGACCCGTGCGGTCTATCCAAACTGTACATCGCCATTTATTGGTACACGAGAGCACTTTCGCCTACCTAAGACGCGGTATGGCGGTATTCAAACGCGACTACTATATACATCCTCTGGCTCAACGCCTCTCTGGCCTCTGCGGATATTCGCCTGTGCCCATCTATCGCCGACAAAGTATTAACGTTATTTCACGGCAAAGCTGTCTTTACGTACTTCTTAATACGAATGGACTCAATCTGGATAAATCCCGTGGTGTCAGTCGGTTCGAAGCCTCCGAGCTCGTCCATAGACGATTGTTTTTCATCATAAAGACCCTGAACAAATCCGTCAGTGACCCAATAAAACGGAAGACAACCCCTTGCAGCCTACTTCATCAGACGAACGGCCTTCAATAACCACATTGCCTTTGTATAATTTCAGCCGGACCACGCCGTTCACCGTGCGCTGACTGGCGGGAATGGCGCTCACGACGAACTCGCGTTCCGGGGTAAAAAAGTGACCGTTGTAAAGGATGCGGCTCAACTCAACCGTGACAAATTGGTCGCGAAGCGCACGCACATTCCGATCGAGTGTCAACCCCTCCAGATCGATGTGTGCTGCGCGTAGGATGGTGGCGCCGGGAGACTCATAACATCCACGCGACTTGACACCAATGAAGCGATTCTCGACGATATCGATGCGCCCGATTCCGTGCTTACGACCTAATGAATTCAAAACCAGGAATATCTCAACCGGATCTGTGTGCGTTTCCGTGCCCACTGTTACTTTTACTGGTAGACCGGCCTTAAATTCGATCGAGAGAGATTCAGGGGTGCCCGGGGCATTTTCAGGAGAAGAGGTGAGCTTCCACATATCAGTAGGCGGCGTTGTGTTCGGATCCTCTAAGATCCCGGCCTCGTAGGAAATGTGGAAGAGGTTCTCATCTGTTGACCACGGTTTAGCAGCTGTCTGTTGAACAGGTATCTGTTTCTCTGCCGCGTAGGATAGTAATGCCTGGCGGCCAGCGAATCGATTGTAGAAATCTGCGTTAGTCTATTCAGAACCTATTGCTCGTAGAAAAAAAGAGCATTACCAGGAATCCGCCACGGTGCGATCACCTTGATATCAGGCTTGAGGCCGTAGAAGGCCAGCTCAAACCGGACCTGGTCGTTACCTTTCCCCGTACAGCCATGAGAAACGAAGCTGAAGGTATGGTACTCAAGCTCAGAACCACTCAAACCGACTATACAGACTCACTCGCAACCCTCCCTATCCGCAATGGCAATCATTCCGCGGGCAATTACAGGACGAGCCAAGGAGGTTCCGAGAAGGTACACACTCTGATCAATAATCGCAAGTTAGATAACCTCATCGGGATGTCTTGGGAACTCAGGCCTGACTTCATAGATGGCATTAGCTTGAACAGCCGGATAGATGAGTTCGGTAACAAACTCGCGCTTGAGGTCCTACCCACACTTCGCTTAGTAACTATGGTAGACACGTAGGTATGTCCAGCTAACCTCAAGGAAGAACTTTTTCGCTCCAACGTTCAGGGCTTTCTTGCGGGCAGCTTCAAAATCCTTCGCAAGACATGATTAGTCGTCCTTGTGTGATTCTGGCTTTCTCTTACCTCCTCCTGACCGACATCTGCAAGGAAGGCATAAACCTCGTATCCTTGTTCAATGAGCCATGCAAGGATGCACGACGTATCTGAACCCGTCTCAATCTCGCGTGTCAGATCAGATTGGCCCGCGCTTACCAAGGCCGCCAGAGTAGGCGAGGAGGACGCGACCTTTTGAAGTGGACATTGTTCTTGGTCTTGCTTAGAGTCTGTCGTCTGGGATGAGCACGAAAATTTCTAATCTCCTTCTAAACCTCGAGGCTGATTTATTTGAGATAATGATAAAACTTAGATCGAGCAGCGATGACATTTTTGAATTACAGTAATGACGAAATAGGCCGACTAATAATAAATAAAATTATTATTATTAAGCCACCCGGTGCCACGGCCAATGTCGTCAACGCGGCGCAGGCGCACTCTCCTCTGTACCACAACGGCAAACATTCAGTTCTCGTCACGGCACTAACGTCCCTTCTTACGCATTTGAATAAGTACACAACATTCAGCCCACTTTCAGGCCTTCCTTAACGTAGCGGCCATTGCCACGGATCGGCTACTATGACGGACGGTAGCCCGAACACTGAGTTTGGAAACGATCCTCTAGTGAAATCGGTAGTTGAAGCCGACACGGACCAAGACACTTGCCGAATTTGCAGTGCTCCTTCGGAACCAGCTCAACCACTCTTTCATCCGTGCAAATGCTCAGGCACGATCCGGTACATACACCAAGACTGGTGTGTCCTGTGACCTGCGATATTTCCCTGGACCACGCTGATCTATCGTCCAGCTTGACAACATGGCTATCCCATAGCAAGAAAAAGACATGCGATGTGTGCAAGCATCCGTACTCATTTACCAAGGGTAAAGCTTCACCTGTTAATTCAGTTCGTTGGCAGCCTAACCTCGCTGCAGTGTATGCGGATGATATGCCTAGGCATCTCCCCCTGATACTCCTGGTACGAAAACTCGCTCAACAAGTGGCATTTGCTATTTTTTTCTGCATTCGCGCTATCATCGTGTCCTTCGTGTGGCTCGCCATCCTGCCTTGGGTTACAGTCTGGACATGGAGGATGTACTTTGCCATGGGTAATTCCACGTATGTGATTGTAAACTTTGAGTCTCTATCTCATTTTGATGATTTCTGTAGTGCTTGGTGGATTAGTGCGCGTCCGCGATCGTCGTCGTCATTGTCATCATCATTCTTTTTTTATAACCTCACCTCACGCTCTCAGTTCAATTCAACTGCAACCAATACAACCCTTCTCCGCTCCTCCAATGATACCGATGCTTCCACATTGAATGCCCTTCTTGCACATCCACTGCTTCGTTCTGTGTCGGCAGATATATTCACCGGCCAGATTATTGCAACCCTCATCGTCCTTGTTTTCATCGCCGTGTTTCTTTTGCGTGAATGGATATCTCAAAATGCCCGTCCTGGTGTTTTTGAAGAAGGCGATCCCGCAATTGTCGCCGAGCGCGAAGCAGAGCAAGAGCGTGAAAGACAGCAGCAGCATCTGCGTGAACAGGCCAGGGCCGCAATGGAGCAGCGCGATATCCAGTTAGGCAGGCGGCAGCGAGTCGAGGCAGAACATCCACCCGGGGTCAGGGGAGGTGATTTGCATCAGCTTGAATCGAGTAGGCCTCACTCGGATCAGCCGATCAAAGATTTACCCTCGCAGCCTCCGTCTCGGCGGGCGCATGAGCTACGTGCCACTCAAACCGCCCAGCTGGACCAGGTTGCATTCTCCCCGAGTGATGCTGCCATGTCAAGCAGCGCAGTGCCCCCGACTGTCAAGGACGATCAGAACACGTCTTACTTACAGGCGCGTCAGGAAAGGCTACGAGCAGCCGAGAAACGCAGGCTCTTTGCCCTTGCGAGCACGTCTTCAGGAGAACCACGGAGATCGAGCTCGCAGGACAACGATATGGAGCCATCGGCCCAGGCAAAAGGTCTCGACGATGCCGTTTTTGGAAGCGGCAAAGGGAAGGCAAAGGCAAAAGATCTGGAACGGCCAATTCATCAAGGCACTGCTTCCACCTCCGTGATCAATAATACGGCGAGTGTCTTAACTACCCTCAAGCAGAAACGCGTGGCCTGGGACATTCCTGGTGCAGATTCTTGGACCCTCTACGATTTGGAGCGTTTCGAGATGACCAGATACGGGATTGACCTCATGTTCTCACCCTATGGTATCGTGGCAGAAATAGACCCTTGGGAACTCATCATTCAAGCTGATGTTGACCACGCAGTAGCTCAAGATGGACCAATGTCGTTCTCCAGCACGAGACCTTATACCCATGCTATGGCTACTCCCGATGATTGGACTGAATGGCTTGGACATGCTGTAGACGACGCCTGGAGGTGGCGGGCGAGGCGGCGTGTACTTTGGGAACGTTGGCGCGAAGAGGCAGAACGAGACGGTCTCGGCACACTGCAGCTGCCCCGCGAGTTGTCGGGCATATCCATCGAAGAGCTCTACATGACCCAAGATGTAAATGGTGTTCGGACACCACCTCCGGCCCCGAGGCTGATCAGCCGACTGCCTGTGCTTGCAGCGTTACTCCAAACGCCATCCCACCCGAGCGTCACGGATGACGGATTGTCGTTGCTCTCAGCTCACAAACGATTAAGAGCCGAGGGTTCCAGAACAGGGCGTTCCTTTACAATTAGCACCGCATCCATTACTTCTCCAGAAGAAGATGACGGGAGTTCGCGTCGCGTGCGGCAACGAACATATTCGCAGGCAGACACGAAGCCTTTCTCATTCCCCTCCGTTGCGGAAGGTGATGATAGCCAGTTGTTCCAGTATACTCCACAAAGACCTCTTCCCTTCCCGATCACCGCCATGGGTTCCCTTTCCCAAGAACTGCAATCTCAGCCCGCTGGATCCGTGCCCTCCCATCGCGGCGTGTCATCACCATCATCTTCCTCTTCACCCACACTTCACCCTTTTAGTTCCCAATTACCACCCGCTCCTGCGAATTCTATCCCCCGGCGACGACCACCAATGCCGAATATGACGATTCCCACGCCGACCTCTGGCCCACCTTCCCTCCTGCTTCGTAGCAGCAAAGATAACACGCCGCTCGCGTCACCAAACCTCGCAACCTATCGGCCTCCGGAAGAGTTCCAGGAAGGTTCAGCGCAGCGAGATTACTTTGATGGTGCCAAGAATGGCGAGGAAGAAGTAGACCATGACGGGGAGAAGACGGTCCCCGAAAGATTTGAGCGAGATGCGGCACTTTTTTTCAAAGGTGAGCAAAATGCGAATCTTTCCGGCAAGGAATATCAACTTAACGCTGAGGAAGACGAAGAAGACGAGGAGGATGAAGGTGACCTTCCTGGTTTGTTAGCAGACTCTGATGAAGATGGCGAGGAGGATGCCAGAGAATTGCGAGGTGCTGCGCGACGCGGACAGAGACGCGCAGCGTGGGGGCCGGAGTGGGATGACCCAGGGCGTGTGGACGTGGCAGATGAGGAGGATGTGGTCGCAGAGGCTGACGACGATGGTGAAGACGCGGAGGGGGAGGAAGTGGACGACGCCGCTCTGGCAGCGCAGCTTGCTGATGAGGACATGGCTGTCGAAGATGATATGGAGGGTGCCCTTGAAGGTGAGGAATTTTCATCTCTAATATAAGAGACCAGTGCCTTGACAAGCTTGCTCTAGCTATCGGTATGAGAGGTCCGCTGTATGTGGTTGCACAGAACGTATGCCTAGGAACTGTTAAAGCGATACGTGTACTCAGACTCAGCTTCTTAGGCAGCCTTGATGATCTTCGTGCTCGACACCGCAGTCGGACTAGGTGTCTGGCTCCCTTTTACGTTCGGCAAGTCGACTGCCCTGCTCTCCGTAAGTCTGGTCCTTTGCGTCCCACGAGGCCCAAGCTAAGCTTTTGATAGCTCAACCCAAGGCGGGCGCTGCAAGTGCTTCATTGGCCTATACGCCTCATACGCATTGTGACGGATCCAGTGGTTGATTTCATCTTCCTCGTAATCAGTTACCTTATTCTTCCATCCCTTGCGCGTATGCTCGACGGGTTCTTCGCCGCTACGTTCTGGGCCCTTTCGGCCGTTGTTTCTGGTGATGTTTTAGAGAAGTCTACATGGTTTATCGACACTACGGTAAGCCTTCTGCTGCTTCTGTTGCGCCACTGCACTGACATGTCGTAGAGGGAAAGTGTTATGGATTTCCCTTGGGATAAAGCAAACAGTTACATTGTCTCCCTTGTTTCAAGACTCGCGGCCGAGCCACGCTCTAACCCGGCCCCGTCCATCGTTACTCGTCTCCTGGAGTCAAAGCATCCGATTGTCGTGGCTGCAGAACCTTGCTTACAAGCCTTCGTTAAGCAGGCTAGGGCAAGTTCATATCAAGTCGCGACTGGTTGGACACAAATGGCTCTCGGGGATGGGACGGGGGAGAGAGTCTTTGCCATTGGACTTGGCTATGCCGTTATTGGACTACTAATCGCCTTTTACCTCAACGTTTTTACTGTTGGGTCTGTGAAGAGTGCTGGGAGAGCGGTGAGGAGTGCTGTGCGACAGCAGTTGCTTGTGGTCAAGGCTAGTCCACTGAGCAACATCTACCTTGCTCCAGCTGATATCCATTTTAGGTAGCCACATTCATCATCATTGAACTGGTTTTATTCCCGCTGGGATGTGGCATCAATCTCGACTTATGTTCCATCTGGCTTTTCCCTGAAGCGAGCCTCCAGTCGCGAATTGCATTCTTCCAGTATGCACCCCTGACGGCAACATTTTATCATTGGGTTGTGGGCACAATGTTCATGTAAGTCACCCTCTCTTTTCTTGATCTGCTATTCATTTATATCGCTCAGGTATCAATTTGCGATCTTGTTAGCTGGCTGCCGCACCATCATGCGTCCCGGTGCAATGTGGTTCATTAAAGACCCATCTGACCAGAACTTCCATCCCATCCGTGATATCCTTGAACGCCCTGCACTGGTACAGCTTCGAAAACTTTCAGTGAGTGCGATTATGTACGGATTGGTGGTCGCCTGCGGTGTGGGATCTATTGGAGGTCTTATGCGTTTAGGAAGGGGCATAGTCTTACCCCTGCGTTGGAAGCCCCGGTGCGTTCCTATGTACATTGGCCCGTGTGATACTACAAAGAGCTCATGATAACTATAGTGAACCGTTATCTGACGTCCCCATCGACCTCCTGTTCCTCCACATTCTTTTGCCCTACACACTCCGTTTTTTCCGACCCAGGAGGGTCATTCGCAGGACGTCAATTACGATTTGGAAGTATCTCTGTGCTCAGCTTCGTCTTACGTCATACATGTTCGGTGGGCGTCACCCGGAGGAAGAACGCAACCTCCCTCACAATAGCTGGCTGCGTTTCAGAAATTCTGGTAGCAAGGTCGCTGATGGCGTGCTGCGTTCTCACGGAAGCTACCGCCGAGTGCCCAACAGTGACAATGTCGCAGTCCCCCGAGATATGCGCGCTACAGCCCGGGTCGATGAGAATGGCTTACCTATTGATGACGAGGCACGCGAACTGATCGTGGCCCAAGACGCTGAAGCGGAGAAGGCTAAGCGGAATCCCAAGGAGGACTACACCGTGGTATACATCCCTCATCACTTCCAGTACCGTATAGGCATATTCATCTTCGCGCTCTGGGTTATTGGCTGTGTCTTCGTCACCGTTGCCGTGTCTGCGCCGATCCTCCTAGGTCGCGGCGTGTTCAACCTTTTTACCGAAAGGCAAATGCACGACGGATACTCTTTCCTGGTCGGTTTCTATACTCTCTGGGGCTGTTGGGTAGTTGGTCACGCCGTTGAGCGGATGGACAAAAGGCGCCAACGGCATAGCGCGGACGATGCGCGCGGAAACTGGCCGCTATACTTCCTCAAACGAAGCGTCCTTTGGCTGGCCAAGATTTCATATATTGTGTTCTTTGTCGGCATCGTTATCCCCGCTCTCATCGGCCTTGTGGTGGAGTTATATATCATCATGCCTATCCGTCTTTCATTGAATCCCGACCTGGTGCCAAACGTGCGTGTCGTGGATATGTGGGCATTGGGCATCATCTACGCAAAAATAGTGCTCCACGCGAATCGCTTGCGCCCCCTGAATCGGATTACAGCTGGATTTAACCATGTG
Source organism: Russula compacta (assembly GCA_022376555.1). Classification (NCBI taxonomy): domain Eukaryota; kingdom Fungi; phylum Basidiomycota; class Agaricomycetes; order Russulales; family Russulaceae; genus Russula; species Russula compacta. The sequence continues at coordinate 98,734 of WTXH01000065.1, read as the reverse complement.
AGATTTGACAGAAGTTTTTTTGCTATGATCACTTACCGTCATCGTATTTGACAGATCAAGGCGCACGGGTGGACAAACCCAGAACCCTTTAGTGCAACTGCTGAGGTGATCGCACCTCTCGTCATTGGCCTCATGGGCATGCTGGCACTTCCTCCTGCTGTTGTTGTCTTGTTGCGGCGCGTTGTCCCCGTACAAGTTGACCAGCGTTTCATCCGTAGGCTCTTTGCCCTCTCATCTCTAATCGTGCTCATTAATCGTCTGTAGTTATGCATATATACCCCGGTATATTCGCCAGCGCAGGCATCATCCGGCTCGGTATGACAGGCTCAGGGGCGCTTTCACACTGGTCGCAGTCTATTCGCGATACGGAGTTCCTCGTCGAGATGCGCTTACGCAATTATGAGCAAGACAAGGAGAACGAGAAAAAGGGAGAAGGGAAAGGGAAAGGAAGACGTAGCTCCGATGACCTATTGTTGGGCACAGAAGAGGTGGTGCAAGACCTTGTGGTCAATTAGCACGATGCTCCACGATACTCGGAGACTGGTGGACTCGATCATCGCTATTCCATTTACATTATTGTAGCTTTCGTATATCATATATTGTAGACCAATATTCCCCGCTCGTACACTGATTCTTACATGCCCACCTCTGCGCAAACGGTCTGATGTCAGGCGTATGAGTCTCGTTCTCTACATAGTAAATCCAGTCGTGTAAATTCTACCTAAGATGAACAAACGTTACAATTAGTCCATGTAACTGTGTGGTGTCAGGATTTACAGAATCAGGTCGATTGCACTCCATTTCTTGAGTGATCCTATCTTTTTCTTTTTCTCATTCATCGCCAATGTCCTCGTCCTCCTCGTCTTCTACCCCAATCCAGTTCTCCGAGTCGGTGGAGTCGTACTCCTCTAGTGTATCCGTTCGCACGAGCCGATGTACATGCCCACGTGCCTCGAAAGACCAACGGTAGGGGCGGGCCTCCATATCCTCGAGGCACCACGTGATGAACCGTTCTCCATCTTCATCCTCGTCTGCGAGCTCGATGTTCCAGCCAAGATAGAGACACACATCATCGACGAGTGCCGTGAGCCCTTCTCGGTGCGTATACTGCATGTCGTACATGTCAATCATGCCGTAGGTCGCACCGCGGCGTAGCAGCACGTCGACACCTGGCTCTGGGTCAAGCGGTGTCACGGCACGGTGCGCAGGGGGCTCCCAGTTCGGCGTGACCCATTCGCCTCCGTACTCGTCATTGGATGTGTCATCGTATTCTTGAAGTCCCTCAACGTCCTCTGCATCGTCATACATAACGTCAAATGGAGCCCAATACTCGTCCTCAGAGTAGTCTTCATCTTCATCTTCGGCGTCAGATTCGCTGTCGCTTCGTAGAGGAGGAAAAATCTCCGCCCATGGGTCCTCAAGGTCTGGGGGCGGTGACGGACGTGATGAGCCGGTGGCATCCCTCGACTTGCCCTTGTCGAGGACCGAAAGGAGACTCCTGAGGATAAAGAGGGGAAGTGGGCGGGACCGAATCGCAGAACGGCAAAAGGGACATGTCTTCTTGCGAAGAATGAGGGGCAGAGGTTCGTCAACATTCATCTCGTCCTGGGGAACGGGGGCGTTGCGGAACCAATCCTGGAGGCACCCCTGGCAGAGAACGTGGCCGCAGGGCGAAAGACTGGTATGAATAATATAAGTACGAATACGAGTAAGCTGGCAACTTGCTCACGCAAATGGCTTAGTGAGCGTGTCAATACAAATCTGACATTGAAGCGTCCCTTCGATATTAGATGTCAGCTAGACAGGTGTCAACCGTTATATTTGCTCAAATGCGACAGATGATACCTCATCCGCCTCTCTCGTTTTCGTCTCTAATTTATCTATTTGAGATAGCTGCTCCTTGTGGGTCTGTAGACAGAGTAGATCAGTGATTGAGGCAACACTACTGTCGGTGTGGCGTACCTGGTGCATTGAACGTAGCTCGTGCTTCAGAGACGAGATTGTCTATGACAAAATGTCAGGGGGAAACGAGGTGGGAAGCGAACCACCTACATTAGCCTGCTTTTCGATAGTCTTGTGGTGAGCAGCTGCCTGCTAGGCGGGTTCCATGAGCCGCACACGTCATGAACGAGATGAGCAGACCTTCTTGAGTATCTCTAGCTCCCTCTTCATCCTAACAAACTCCATGGAGGCAATAGGTCCGCTGTAACTGGGCTGAGGCCCCACTTCATCGTCAGATGCAGCAACGCTTGGTATCTTTGCCGAAGAGAGTTTGACCTCGCGAGATACTTCTCTCATTCCGCGCGATATAGGGCGAGCTATGCTGGTGGGTACATCAGTGAACGATCGCGAAGTGCCATGCTTCTGCCTTGAAGGCTTTTGGGAGCGCTCTACAAATGTGTCAGTAGAAGGTCCTGGGCGGGGACCAGAATTTGAAGCAGTGTTCAAAGAGGAAGCGTGTTTCTTCTTCCTGCGATGCTTCTCGCCCCTTGATGGAGGTATGTCGTCCTCGTCAGACAAGAGACGCATGTGAGAGGATGGTCGACGCCGTGGAACGGCCAGGCTTGATTCCATGTTATGTTTTGTCGTAGTTATTAAACACTCGCTCTATGAGATCAGGCAAAGCAGATATGAGAAAGGGAATAAGACGTCGAACTTTGGATGAGCTCACTGACTGGTTAGTTGGCCGAACTGTTGAGTGATGCCGCGCCGTCTGCACCTGCCACCTGAACGAGCTTATCACGTGGGAACCTGCCCCCTGAATCCTGGATCACTCAGACAAACCAGGAAATAAAAATCGAACCTCTTTCTTTGTCTTAGGCAGTTTTTATATTTCTTTCGTGGTAAGGAACACGTATGAGCTACTGGGGGGAAATAAGGGGATGCGTGTGGCCAATATCAAAAGGGCATGTACAGTATAAGTGATCGCAGAAGCTTCTACACGCAGCAAGGAGTTGGAAGAGAGGGCGAAGCGTGAATGCAATGAGCAGCGCATGCCAGAGGGGACGCTCAGCACGTTGGCAACGGCGAGCCCTGACACATTGTCAGAGGAAAGGGCCCTAGGGACAACAAGGCGTAGGTACCGCTGTGGAGACAAGCTGCGTATCGGTAAAGTGGAGGTTGGAAGGTAGACAAGGCGACAAATTCAAAACCAAATTGCCTCCTCGACCCACCATACTTAATGTGATGAACAGAAATTGAAACCCTTCTCGAGTCAGGGGATGGTCGTCGTTGAGGGTCTCACTGATGACTTGTGTATCATCATGATGATATTGCACTGTCTGCGGAATAGCCACCTGGCGCAGGGATCCCGCATACATCTATGACAAGGCCAGAAAGAGCATGCGTCGGGTCTGACAATATAATTGCGAGGACCTTTGTGGATCAAGCTAACAGTGAGATGTTGTGTAAGTGAGGACCTATTCACCGAATTGAACAGGAAACATCATGGTACGTGTGACGACCACCAAACATTTTATCTTAACCCATTTTTTGGATAAGAGGCGAGTGCTGCAAATACTTGGTCTTCCGTCAGGACACCTCATATGAGAATGGCGAAGCTATTTCCGCAGAAGAGACATCGGCGTACAGCCTTCAGAAGCTCTTGCACGACCCAGCCGCGCCCGCTCGTCAGTTCGTTATCACCACCTGAGTCCCTGACTGTACTTGGATTATAGACTATGGTCCGTTCGGAAACCTCCACACCCTGGGTGAGTTCCCCTCCCCGTTCGTGCTGAGACCGTGAAGTAGGGAGAAAGGCTTTCCGTGCGCAGCCCAGACAAGTTTGCACCATTGTGGTTGAGAGAATAAACGACGTGACAGAACAGCGAGCTGATGTTGGAAGAAGAGGGTGAGGGTGCGCATCACAAGATCAGGGACATATCAGTATAAAAGGGGCACATGCCTGATGGCGTAAAGAACTCACACCATCTATGGCCATTCGAACATGCAGCCACAGTAATGTCTGTCAAAGAAACTTCCGCACCGCAAGCGGGACATAGCTCTTGTAACCCGCTCGACACCCTCTCATGCTCAGCGTGAGGAAGGTATGTTGTCACTTTATTAGCTAGGTTTTGTGCCTTGGCTTGTAACTCCTGGGGTGCACCCGGTAGCATGCACTGAATTACGACACGTAGTACAAACGGCAAGTCATCCCCTAGACAATGCCACAGGCACAATTCAGACGCCGGATAGGCAGACTCACAGCAGTACGCAGCTTACGGGTGAGGAGATGTGCAACCAAGTCAATGTGTTGAACAAGTGTCCCCAAAACACGATGAGAAATTGAGCTCAGGAGGTCTTGTGCGATTGCCCCGTATTCACTTTTGTCCTCTGAGCTTGAGGCAGACCTCTGTGGGGTAGTTGAATTTGGTCAAATATGTAAAATCAATGAGCCTGGGCAGAAACAAGGGAAAGAAATGACCTTACCCAGCAAAAATCGGCAATCGCTAGCTTCAAACGAAGTCGAAGCAAAGCGTTACTACCAAACAACTGACAGACAATACTCTCGTGGAACGACGCGTGGGGAGAAATGGACGAATCAAGGAGCAGGCGAGGTAACGCGAACTCCAGAGGATCCTCTTCCACAGGATTTCGCAAAACTTGGAGAAGGCGAGAGTGAACTCGTGTGAGAACCCCGTTTGGGACAAGACGGAATAGAATGGGGCGAAGAGTATGTATCGGGGCTGTCCCGGGGACTATCGCAGCAATGCTGATGAGCGAGGGGCATTTTTATGATCGGTAAAAACAACGTGCATGCTTTTGCTGCTGAGATAACATCAGCGAGTATTTCCAGAACTGTGTTGTCCGTCTCTTCTGCATGAATTTGGGTCACAACCAAAGTACTGTTATGCCTAGCCTCGTGTTTGTAGCTAAAATCGGATGACATGGACCTCCTGCAACGCAGAAACTATAGATTAAGACAGTGGTTGTGACACAAGGAAAGCTCACTCGTGCGCCCAACAAACTATAGGAAAGCCACCAAAAGATACCATGCCGTTGATCCGGTTCATCTCTGCATGAGGGATGGTACCTCCCTCTACTTGTAGGAAGACCCTTCGGGACACCGAGGAAAGATCACTTGAAGAGAAACTAGGCTGTTTTGTCAAACCCACGGGTGGTTCAGCACACGGGGCAGAAGAAATGTCGTAGATAACGTGAAAACTTCCGTCAATCAGGGACACTACAAGTGTGTCATGCTCAGGAGAGTACAAAAGGCCAGACGGAGGATAAAGCATCGAGGCACTGCTCGATATGCCCTGTCTGTGAAGAGGAAAGGAGCGTAGCCCTGACCAGGGGTTTCCCTCGCACTCTTCGGCCCACAACTGGATGACACCAGGTCTAAGCACGACAACGACGGACTGAGCCGGTCTCAGCTTAGCATTTGAGTCGAAGAGACAGATACTAGGCTTACTTTCATGTTCCGAGGTTCAGCAAAGGAGAGTCCCTTGATGATACGGTCGTCGGCCTCGCAAATCGACCACCGCGAGTGGCTCACGGTCGTTGCCAGTATAAACCTAGGGCCAAACTCGGAATCACTTGCCCCCATGTGAGATGTTCTTGTAACTCTTATGAACCCTACGGCGCCATCAGAAGTACAATAAACGAGAAAAGCATCGCCTATCGAAGTTACGAAATAAATTGACGGAAATTTCACAGGTACGCCTGTGACTTACATTCATTCTCGCCCGTACTGGCCCAAGGAAGCCACGTCAGGTGAGTAATCCACTGCTCACTAACATCGACTGTTTGGACGTGTTCAAGATATTCTCCGGGCACTGACTGCATCGTAAACCTAGTCGACATGATCAAAGAGTCTTAAATGAGCGATTTCACTCATACTCATACTTACTTCAGAATGAGGATAGAACCAGCTCTATTTCCAATAGCCAAGAGCGAACCATCGCAGATATTCACAGGGATAGCACCAAGGTCAGGTTGCCTCGACCACGCGGAGCCTATCAGGTAGGGCAACGTTGGTGTTGGTTAAGATAAACCCATATTGACGTACAGACAACCTGTGCCTGGAGAGTTTGGTGAAGACGAGAATCTGTTCGCACAGCTGCAATTGACCGTAGAAGGGATATGGCATCTTGTAGCTGACCGTCAGTCAGTCACCTGTAATCCCCATTAGACACTGAGTCAGTCGAGTACCTTGACCCACTGTCCCGCCAGTTGATTCTTGACAGAACTCCACAGTGATAGTTCCAAGTTAGTGCTGACGACCGCCAAAATACAGCTTTGGCCCTAAAAATGAGCCTTACGAAAGGACCTAGTATATGTCCATACCCAGCGTCTGGAGATAGAAGGCTGGGAGAGGCTACGACAGACTTGATGGAAACGTCCAGAGACCCCGTTACCAAACTATCCCAGTCTGGACCGAGTTTCATCGCTGCATTCCCCTCGGATCAGAAATACCTCTTACCTTGGGATTCACCTGGCCAATGATGGAATGAGCGCCTATCGAGTTCCAGAACGGTTCTAAACCACCCGTGTGTGTTCGCATGTGGGTTACTGTCTTTGAGCTTTGCAGACGTGACGGCTGCGGCGCTACAGTAATTGACCCCAAAATCAGGAGTCTCAACGTACTCGTTATGTCAAAATATCGGATTAAGAAAATAATTGCCAGGGAGCAATGCTGACCAATATATATACTGCAGTCTTTGTCAAAAACAACAATTGACCGTCTTCAGTCCATTGCAAGGAGTTGAGGGTGGGATGCGAAACAGCGGCGGGAATATTCGAGGCCGTGTAGACCGTTACGTGCTCCATGTCAACCGTGACTACGATTGCAAAAAGCGATTGCAAAAAGGAGATCTCAGGGGGCCAGGCCGGCCAAAACTTGTCTCTTACAGGAGGAGCCGAGTGTCGATCGCCAGACGCTAGCAAATTTCAGCCAAGAGATATCAGTGGATTATATTTTCTGAGTAGGCCTATCAGAAGTACGTAAAATTTGGTCATGAATGCATGTGGGAGGAAAACGTATGGGATTATCGTACCTGTCCGGACAAGAGGGGAAAGCAGAGGGGGCACACGAGAAGCCAGGTTGACGAAAACAAAACAGATTCAGAGTGGAGGTGAGCCGTCGGGGCCTATAAGATAGCTCATGATGAGCCCGATCAACGTACGTACAGAATATGTTAATCCCTTTCTTTTGAATAACCATCGTAACGGGACTTACGAGTTGCGATGCTATTCCGTAACTGTAAATAGGTGTTAAGACCGACCTCGCGGTTGGCTCTTCAGCTTTCCCCGATATATTACATAATTTACTCTATTTGTAGGCAACCTCGCTGGAAGTATAATCTCATCAAAATTAGTAAGCTTGCTAATTGCAAACTGAAAGCCAAAAGCCCAACAAAATCGTTCCCGCGTTCATGTCAGACACTCCGCGGGTGCACATTGGTTGGAGATGACAGTGGGTACCCCCTGTTTACGAGCTGTGCTCTCTTGTCACTGAGCGCGTGGTTCAAGGATCTTACCTTCTGTTACTTGCACATGACCGAGAATGACCTGAAGGTGATAGATACGGTCGGAACACCCGAGTACATAAGGGGAACTCTTTCTGAAAGCGGTTCGTCCTTGTGAGAGTGAGTTCCGTAGCCTCGTACTGAGGTGAGGGTCCACCGCAGAAATAGATATCCCAGCGCACATGGTTCCACCAAACCCGGACGATTCAGATAGTTAGTTTGTACGGTCTTTCCTTACGCAGTTTTTGATCGTTGATGCACTGCCTTCAAGTACTGCCTTCCCATATTCATCCGTCTTATCCCTACGGAAATCCGACAAATATTAAGCACCCAGCCGCTCGCCCACGTGTGCCTTACGACCCAACTTCGCGTGCTTTGTTTGAAGATATGGGATATGCCGGAGGAGGGGTCAACGGAACGTTGAGGTGGAAAGATCTTGCGCTCGATATCTTATTACCTATCGACAAAGAGAAAGAGGAAGCGGAAAAAGCTGCTCATGCCCGGAAAATGGCCAGCGGCGCCACCGCAAACCAGTATCAGCCTCCTTCACAACAACCGGAAGCCGTAGGAGAAGAAGGGGATGCTGATGACGAGAATGAAAATGAAAATGACGAAAATGACGATGACGAGATACCAGAGGAGCGGGGGGAAGAAACCAGTTATGAGGATGAAGAGGAATAGCCAGCGCGTTCCCACAAATTGTAATTACTACCAGTGCTCGGCGAGCTCTTCTCCAATGGTAACTGCGGCAATCAGGGCATCAGCCACGTCCCCCATAAGCAAATCCTTGAGATCCGAATCCAGCTCAATGGCCCATTCGTAGGCTTTCAATACTATCGCATCCGTTATGGGTACAGACCGAGATGCCAATACCCGTATGATATTGGAGATTCGAGCGATGTCGATCCTCGTTGCATCATCGATTTCCTGTCAGGGATTAGATCGCGTTGACTAGAGACACGAGTTGCAATAGAAACGTACGTCATTTTGATTGGAATATACGGCCTCTGCATCAAATCCTTCTTCTCCCTCTCTCTCATTATCTTTGACATGCTTACTTATCCAGATATAACCGTTCAAGCCCAGTATCAAATCGACGCCAGAAGGGAGTGAGCAAAAATGAGATTTCAGCCTGCGAATAAGGATAGGAGGAACTGAAACGAGTTGGCCGTTTCTGAGCTAAAGATGGTGACAACAGACGCCGTTATACGTGTACCTCGTTTCAGGTTTGAGACGCACCTTGCCATACTTGAGTGACCGGGTATGGAGAGACATGGCGCCATCAGCGAAGAATGCCTGAACTTCTGCTACAAGCAGATCACCCTCTTCGAAGAAATTTCGCATCTGAAGCTCATCGCTCTCCAACTTGCGACGCTGAAAATCGGCACAGACCCAGTGTGGTCAGCCCACAAAGACGAGGCCATATTTTGAGCATATCCACCTGGACACCGCCGGGGAGATTAACCGATGAGAGCATGAGAACGGCATCCTGCCGAGCGTTAGCATCAACCTTCCACCTTCGCGGTTGCACCTTTCTCCTTTCGTTTAGTTTACGGCGCACGAGTAGGAGTAGGAACCGCACCTCGGTGATTCGTCCGATCACCAGGTCTCCAACTTCCGGATTATATCTACATGGGAAGTTGATTAAAGAGGCAATCCGAGTTTTAAACCTTCGCTCAAACTTTCGCTCGGGCATACCTCGTACGCAGCGCCCGTACGGTGACGAGCTTGTTGACCCTCTCAATGACGCCAGCGACGGACGCGACAACCTCGTCGCCATCCACGTAAGTGCCGTGTCCCCTAGAAACTCTTAAGTGATAAGAAACGGGACCACGAGAGATCCTCACCTCATGAAGGCACGCGCCGAAGTAATGGATTCCCGGGGGATGTTATTTTCGCATTTTCAGCCTCAAAATCATCCTCATCGTTCATGTAGATGTCTTCGCCCTCGTTATACGCACATCTAGGTGATTGACTGAGCTAAGAGGGGAAGGGGACAAGAACGATATGATCATGGTGAGCCAAAATGCTTGGGCTTGATGGGGCTTCGGTACCGGACGAATTCAGGAATTACTGTACCCCGATTCTGGACGTGAGTCAAATTGACAGCTAAAGGAACGCTTCGAAACAACCTTAAACAAACGGAGACAAACGGAGGGCCACAACAGGTTCCGAGATAAGATGTTCAAACCTCAACCCGAACGAAACGAAGCAGTGCGCTCACCGAGCGGGAAACACTGTATGGGACTGAATCGAATGTGGAATTTGAATTGAACTTGAAGGGACTGTCTGTTGCACCGTGGGTTTGGCCGCTACAAAGGCCGATCGACGTTGATCGATGATCCTCCCCGTTCTCGCACATGATATGGAAATTCGACACATCTCCCGTCGTCCGTTCTCTCACAATCCACAATGTTGCGCATGCTTTGCTGCCACAGCGAATGATCGCACCTGCTGCTCACTCAATTAAATAATATCCCACCACGTTTGCAGCACAGCTACACAGCTAGGCAGAATGGATCACTTGCAAAAACCCGTTTCACAAGTATGATCGACATCGACATTACAGATTAAGTCTAAAAAACCGGTTTACTAAGGCGTTACAACAACAACATTTGAAATGGCAGAGCCACGAATGGAGAACACATTACGGGGGATCGCCGGCGACCCGTATTGGAACTGGAACTGAGAATAGACAAAATAATGCTCTCGCTTGACCCTGAAACCGTTAATATAGCGTGCTCTCTCGCGTACGTATATGTTTACTTGTAGGTAAGGAAGTAAGCCGAGAGTGCCGGCAAGTCGTTGGACCCGGCATCAGAATAACCTTGTCTCCTCGACCCATTGTATTTGAGGACGATTACAGGACCACACCAGGGTTTAGAAGCCGCACCAGAGGTGATGCGAAGAATTGCCTGATTTATAGGAGCGTTCGCAGATAAGGCGCTAGGAGAGTACCACAGCTGCAACGGGAATCGCAGCGGCTCCGCATTCAGACCTTGGGTCAAGACCACACAGTCGGCTTGTCCCCCGGGGAAATACCCTTGGATGAACGGAGTCGGGCAAGCGCCCTGAGCAGGCGTCCGAGGAGGCTCGCAGGTTACGGGAATGATCCGAGGCCGATCTATGGGGATTGACTAAGTGTGTGTGTATGCCAAGAAATATCAGATATACCCTCTTCCGGCGCAAAGAGTATTGCAGAAACGGTGATCAATTGGGGTTGAACGGGCGGTGGCGTTGCAATCATGTTGGGGCGCGCGGATGCGACAGGGACGCACTCCCGGCGGTGACGGGGCCAATCCTAAAGCAGAATGAGTCCCAAAATGGGCTACCCTAGCGTACAGTAACGCACATTCTGAAGGTGTTCAGGAGAACAATACCACGCATTTTGGCATCGGCTGCACCACATTGACGTGGATTGGAAGCAGACCCTACAAGGGTGGTTAATAAATGCGACGGCAGGGTCCATGGTCGATGTCTATGCTATGAAGGCAGTAGGCGGGAACTTGTGGAGAAACCCAAAGGATGATACTGAACCTGTTAAGAGATAAGAGCCCTTTTATTTCTCTTCGAACAGGAGCGGGGATACCATGGTCGTAACCAAAGGGAGATTCATCTCAGCCGACACGGGCAACATGTGGTAAAACGAAGGTTAACGGGTACGGAGTAGGCAGTGTTGTTGGTCCAGGTAACGCCAGAGCAGTCTGAACAGCAGTTTACGAAAATGTCGCCTGATGGGGAGTTGGACAACAAAAGATCGAGATCAGTGTACGGGAAAGCTCATTGAGACCGAACAGTCTCACGGAGGGTGCCATCCGGAAGTAGATTCGATGCAGCCCCAGGCACGACTGGGAGCAACGCGAGGCGAGGGGAGCATGTGCTCTCGGGAGTATGTAGCTGTTGGAGGGACAACCGGCGAAACGTTCGCGGATGAGTGCGAGGGCGGCAGAAATGAAGCTAAGCGTTCACTGGCGAGGCGAAGAGTCCATGATCACCGAAGGAATGTACAGAGGCATTCGCACTTTTTCGAAGACGGAAATACGAAGACGGAAATAACACCAGCAACTGCCGTCAAGGCGAAGTCAGCGCCGGGCATTCAGCGCCGGGCATCGGACCCCAAAATGGTTACTCGGCCCCCGTTTTCTCCCACTACAACCTCGTTGGACTCGGAAACGTGACTCGGCCGACCAACCCACCATCGACTTCGACTTATAGATTATCGCCCTCAGCTCGGTGAACCATGTCCGATGAGGAAATGAACATTGATGAGGGTATGGTGTCTACAAATCTCTTCCTCTTTGTATTGCCCACCTTAATTCATTCCCTAAGTGGCCAACGGAGGCGGTGCCATCCGGAAGAGAGGTCGTGGTTTTCAGAGTTCTGCCGGTTTGTCTCCTTGCCTCGTAGAGTGCTTTACCTCTGGATTCTGATCCAGGTTATTGCCCTCAGCTGGCAATGAAGGTGGCGTTGGGTCAGAGCAGACCTATGACCGAGTTGAATCGGCACCAGCGCGAGACCTGGACACCCGAGCGACACGATGTGAGCAATGTCGCGCTTTGTTGGCTACGCGCCTGCTCATGATGCTCATCTTTTGCATATCAGCGGTCGAAGGATGGATCGTTCTCGTTACCAATGTCCACGAAGAGTCGACAGAGGAGGATGTCACCGAAAAGTTCGCCGATTATGGCGAGATCAAGAATCTACATCTCAACCTAGATCGGAGGACAGGTTATGTGAAAGTGGGTTTTCAGGCAATTTTCGCTACCCATGAACGATGTCTGATTTTCCATCGGTCGCAGGGCTACGCTCTGGTGGAGTACGAGACGATGGCAGAAGCACAGGCTGCGATTGACGGTGCATCGGGCACGACGCTGTTGGAGCAGACGTTGGCATGTGACTATGCCTTTGTGAGACCTCCTCCATCGGGTCCTAAGAAGGGTAGAGGTCGGGAAGGGCGTGGCCGTAGCGCTAGCCCTCGACGGAGGGATTAACTGTCGTTTTGTACAAGCGTAAAGTTGTCGCTGCATCTTCTTTCACCCCTTCGTCGCTGTGAGGCGGGAATCTTAAAAGCTCTGCTCGCTCTCACTCCACCACTCTAACGGAAAAGCTGTATATTCAACAAAGGGAATACAGTACTGTGCCTGTGTCGCGCATGCGCGTTGGTCATGTGAGTGGCCTGGCGGGGTTTCAACTTCGTGTTGTTTATGTATTGTTTGACGTTCGTTTGAGTTTGAGCACGGTGTGCGTGTTTCGTACTTCATTGCAGTATATTTGTGCCTCTACCCCTCAAAATTTCTATGGCTCCTGCGGTTCATGACAGCGACTCCGGTGAAAATATTGAACCATCCCCAAGAAAGCCAAACTCCCAAGGAGACTCTCCAGAGCAACATGGTCAGAGTGACCAGCCTGGTCCCGCGGATAGTGACGAGGACAGTGGGGTCTACGAGATCGAGGCTATTCTTGATGCGAAACGGGGTGCCACAGGTTCTGTACGTTTCTGATAACATTCCTTGAAACAAAACGCGTCTTATTGTTTCTTACTAAGACTAGAATCGGTTACCTCGTCAAGTGGAAGGGCTATACGGATGATGAGAATAGCTGGGTTGACGAGCGAGATGCCGCGTAAGTAACATTTATAACTTACATACATCATCCTCTCACTCCTTGTTCCAGAGGTGCAAAGGAACTCATCACAGAATACTGGTCGCGTCAAGGAAAGAAGAAGGGTGATAAAGCAGGACGTAAGTCCGAACCTAAGTCAAAGGCCGCCACCCGTCGTCCAGTAGCTGCTTCTGTTGAAGCGACGCCCGAACCTACCCCGGCCACAAAAAAGCGTGGTAGGGATCGACTACAGGTCAAGCCAATTAGTGACGATGAGGGTGCTGAAGAAGAGAATACCAGGTCGAGGAAGAGGGGCAGGAGGAGCAATGGTACCACCCGAAAGGCGTCTCCCTCCCCAGCATCGTCTTCGGACAGAGCTAGTCCGATCGTAGATCTCTTCGAACCCAGCACGATCAAAAAGTGGGGGAATCTTCCCAGTTGGGAGCGACATATAGAGACGATAGACACAGTCGAGAAGACAGAAAATGGGGACCTGTTGATCTATTTTAAATTGTATGTCGTCCGTCTTCTTGTGTGCCCAATATCTGACAGCTTGGGAAATCTCTTGTAGGAAGGGCGAAAAGACGGCATGCAAAGAAAACTCGAGAATCTGTGCGGAAAAGTTCCCGCAAGAGGTACGCTCCTTCATGACTCTTCTTCCTCGATCTGAGTAGTGTTCATATATTTAGCTCATAAAATTCTACGAAGCTCATCTCAAGTGGAGACAAGCAGAGGGAGGGCCAGAGGAGGAATGAGGTCTTTCAGCCAGGATTAGGTGCCGTATTGCAAATCCCCCCCTTCGACCTTAAACTCTTTCTTGTTCTTCATCTGTAAACACACACCCCTTGATTTGTCTTTTTTGTTTGTTTTCTATGTCATGTGTACTTGCTTTCATCACCCTTCACTATTATTTACAATCGCGTCCCCATGAAGTGTCGCACTTTGGAAATACATCATCTCCCTCCAATCATCGAACGTACTCAAATGCAAACGAAGGAGCGCCTGCTATCCTCTATGTTGTAACACTCTGAGGTTCCTTGCCAACGACGAGCGTCCCGTGTCTCTATGGGGCTCCACGGCACCCCTTTGAGTTAATGAATGTAGTTTATACGCGCTCCGAGTCGATCCAGATTCGGATCCACGTCACGAAGTTGTTAAGTTGTGCACGAAAGAATTCCAGCATAGAATGTCATATGGGGGGCATAACGATGCGTTTCGTGTACGAATGCGTGAGTCCGGCGTGGTAAATGTCCCAGTTCATCAAGCCATTAGCTTGGGTTATATTAAGGGTCAAATTTATCAGGAGGGAGGTCCATGAAATTTCTCCTTTCGATGTATTCATGTCACTTCATTTCCAACTACATCCGATAAAGTCACAGTTGCCGATTATGTCTGACCAGCCGAGTCTTCAAACGGACAACAGACAAAGTGACTCATCGCCACTGCGCGCTGCAACCCCTAGACGCCGTAGAAGGGCAGTATTAGCCGTGAGTTTCAGAATCCCGAGTTCCTGAGCCTAAGAGTTTAACCCTCTTCCATGGAGCAAATTGATACAATTGAACCCTCTCATAACCCGCCAAGGTGATGAAGGACAGGGGCATTCTCCATATTTTTTGAGACATTATTGAGGCTATTTTCAACACTTTTTGAAAGGTCATATCTCGTACCTTGGCCGCGGCTACCCTGGAAAAAGGGTATGAGTTATGAGAGGTTCGACTATATCCACAAGCGTTTCAGACTGTCCAGACCAAGCTAGAATTGCACCTGATTTGAACGCGACAGGACTGAAACTGCGGGGGAGCCTTGTAAAGGACACAATTCGCTCTTTCTTTGGCTCTTTCCGTTTCATGCAAAGGCACCTTTGCGCCTAGCCGCTTTCCATTCATCCGAAATAGACTATCACTAGTGTTAGAACGTCTTAAAATGAGACCGGGATGTATCGTGATGGAGCTCCAGGTAAAACATGGACCATCCTTCTTCGTCCTGGAATCTGGAAGGAGTCTTGATCTACCGTCGCACATATTAGATCTAAGGGGATGTGTATAGGTAGCTAAGCTTCCAAGTATGGACTGTACAAGTTGGCAGCCTACTCAAGGTAAAGCGGATGACGCGTAACGAATTCGAGCAAGTTAAACAGTCAATAAACGCGAAGGGAGGGGGAGGTGAAAGAATGTCTATCTGACAATCCTCATAATTCTGCATGTAATGGACTCACAGAGGGCGGTACGATTGTTGATGTGACCAGACTGGGCCCAGCCTCATTGGTTTCATCGGCAGTACTGCGCCCAACTTCGTGCGAATCCTCCTGATCCAAGCCAGCCCCCCCGCGTGCAAATGCCTCTTCTACTTCCGCCTTCCCCCGTCCAATCACTGGGAATTCACTCCCAAAAATGGGGGTAACAGGATCGGACTCGTCTTCGGGTATTGGGAGGATGGAGACTTGAGGTGCGGCCACAGGGGATTCACTCTCAACAACAGGAGTACCAAGGTTGTACTGGTCTCCAGGTGTGGGGAAGATCGAAGCTTCGGGGGGCTCAGGCGATTCGATAACCTGCTCGACTTCCTCCTCGCCTATTTTATCGCTGGGAGGAGAATCGAAGGCTTTGAAGCCGTGGCGTTTGATACGGCGATATCGGGTTTCGAAACCTGCAATCACGTCTTGCAGTTCGGTTTGGAGTTCCTGCATGGCATCTGAAATAGGATTGATGGGAGGTGATGGATGAGAGCCATTCTGAATTGACATCGCCAGGTCTGTGAAATTATTCGATTCTAAGACGGGGCACACAAGTGAGCGAGACGTGCGTGAAAGGGTACAAAAGCACCCACTCCCAACCAGGGCATGATAACGTTGCCAATCGTGATAGGTCACATCGGCAAGCCACATGTAGTCGTATCCCACATCAGTCTGGGCATTGTCAGCGATCTCTCTAACTTCTTCAGACACCTGCTTAACCTTTCAAAACCGCTGTGAGATAATGTGAATCCGAGAACGCCCCATGGACTCACCTCCCGGATTTCCTCCTCCAAATGCCTAGTGTACCATCCGTTAACCACATCTTCGGTGTGACGCAGATTCTCGGTAAATTTCGCTTCAACCTTCGCAAGCACTTTTGTCCACAAGGCAACCTTCTCGTCCGTTGTTCGTGACTCTGTTTTTAAATTGTTGATGTACGCCTCGGATCCTCTCAAGAACTTCTCTGCATTCTCTACTAGTTGTTCGATAGCGGACTGCACTTCTGTGTTTGTTTGAAGTTCCTGCACTGCGGCCTTTCGCAAGGCGACAAGAGCCTTTCGCAGTGCCTTCTTCTTCTGCTTGACCGCACTGTCCAGTTTTCTTCCCACTTTGCATGACGGCTCATAATATCACGTCGTTTCTCGGCTGTGTTGGCAAGATTTTGAAGGCGAAGTTCCTCCAGTTGCTCCTCATCGAGTGAAGGAATTTCTGTGGCGACCTCTTCTTCCGGTTCCTCTGCTTCGGGTTCTTCATTGTCAAGTCCAATGTCCGCGTAGAAGGCTTCCAGGCTAACATCCTCAGTAAAAGATGGTAGGACCTCCGGGGTAGACGAGGGTGCAGCTGTTGGTAATAGTGTATTTTCCTCGGCCAGGGACATATGAGCTTCCACGGGGATGGACCCTACAGATGAAGAATAGCCGAAGAGAATACCTCGGATGCCACTTCTTCGGCAACACCGATACTTTGCAAAGGCTGATCTACAGGAGTGGAGATGACGAGTGTTTCTGAAAGAGGCGGGGCAGGGTCCTCTACAGAAGGCGATGTTGGTTCCATCTTGTCTAGCCCCGCTGAGAGGCCTCGCACAACAGGAGAATCAACCTGTGTCTCAACTGCGGTAAGGGAAACGGAGTGCGCTGAGAGTGATTGTACTGTGACGGTCTCATCGCCACCACGGCTGAGCTCCTTAACTCGCTCCCAAATTTTTGCCACATGGGGGTCAACGAACTGGCGGCGCTGGGCACGTAAGAGAACTAGGCATTGCTTGAGAGAGTGCTTAACACGCAGCAAGACCGGACGCAGGTAGGGTCTGGCAGTTTGGTAAGCAGAGTACGTCCTGTCAGCAGCGATGAGGACGTATGGCCGAATTGCACGCTGCAACTTGTTCGTGGTGCTGACTATGGTACGAACGTGGGGCCCCAGTAGGGATTCACATGCCTCCTCAACTGCGGATAAATACGGATGAATGACGGCACTGGCACGCTCCAGTTGGGAGTGAGATACTTGTTATACTGCGGGACGATAACTTTGTTCCACTGGGGAGCAATACGGTGGTTCCACTCGAGCTGCGTACGCAAAACGACAGGCTGTGCAATTTGAATGGCCTGATTAGCGTAGGGCATCGCCCGCTCAACGTAGGGAAGAATGGAGGGGTGAGAGAGTGCCTTGTTTACGGCGGGGAAAATGTACGGTTCCAGAATTAGTCGACGATACTCGGATAGGCCACGACAGAGAGGAGACTTGAGTTCTGTGTCCTGAGGGCACACAGACAAGGAATAAATAGTGAAAAATAGCAGGAGATAGCGCAACAAAACATCGGCATAGTTGGCATTCTTGCCTTTCCGCTTCTGTTGGACCCATGAGATACCCAAGACACGGTTCCATGTGACGTACCTTCCCATTCTTGTTTTTTCGTCCGCCTCTGTTCTTCTTTGCCCGAGGAGCTCCCTATTGATGACAGAACGAGTGAGCTATGGGTGCAACCTAGTTGGCAGACACAGCTCACCGTCTCACGCGAACTATCCTCGCGAAGCCCGTCGTGGGGATCTTCTCTAGGTCTTCCATTGGCCAAAGGACTTGATTGTTCTGGGGTCTGTGAAGCATGGTGCAAGGCCTTTGCCTTTGATGAGGAAGTCGTTGTTGCCGAAGAATCCGAATCTTGAGAATCAAACTGAGGAGGAGCAGGGGTTCTGCGTATTGCGACCATTGTCGGAAGAAAACCGTAGGTGAAGGTACGAATAAGCCAGAATCCAGTGGTTTAAAATAATGAAGAGGAGGTGGGATGGAGTAACATGAGTTTGACCGCTGGGTGATCGCCAACACAACACACGACGTGGAAGTTGATTATGTAATATGATGTCCCTCTGATTTATTCAATCGTGTCATGCTTTCCACTGCCTTTTCCCTGGGAGGGAGACGTGAGATGCAGGTTGCTGCTGGACCACCTCAGGGGGGTCCTGTCATAACTTATGCTCGAAAAAGGGCCGGTCTAGGGTTTCACACACGTCTTCGTCTCCTATCAAGGCCGCCGACTGCGAAGACGTGCCTCTGGTAGAGATGACCCAACGGATGAAGAAACGCGCCCGGCAATCCATCAGCAGTCCTCGCCCTATTCATGGACAGGGCCACAAAGACTCCGACAATTCTTGAAGCGGCCTAAGAATACCCATGCTGTGGCTCCTAGTATATGCTCCTCATCCGTTTCCATACTAGATTCCCTCATTTCCCTCAACGACGGGACTAACAACACTCAATATCAGACTCCTTTCAATTTGTCACCCGTCAGCTCTCCGACGGCTCCTGATCCTATGTCTCCTGTGCCATCTTCTCGTCTCAACCGTTCTCGTACTGGCTCTCGTAATCTCAGAGAAAATAAAAATGTCAAGCGTCTTGCTTCTCCTTTCGTAGTTGTTCTGTCTCCAAAGCTTGCTCCAAATCGGGTTCAGGGACCAACTCACCAAAAAAAAAGGTCAAGAGACCGCCGTTCTATATCAAAACCCGCACCCGTTCCGAGGCGAATGCTCATCCAGGCGAAAATGTAGATGATGAGGTACTATTCCCTGTTAGCGGGTCTCTTCCTACATTGGGATCTATGAAAGCCGCTGTCTGTGGTCCTCATCTGGCTGATAGTTCTACTGCCTATATGCTACAAGATCTCTCGGGGCAGGACTGGCTCAGACCCGCGAAGGTACTCTCTCGTAGCCCTTTTCCTGAAGACTATATCCCCCCTGGAACGCCATTCCAGGAATGGGACTACTCTTCTGAGACTTTTCTTGGAGGAGTTCCGCTACAAACCTCGACGCCCTATGTTGTCAAAGATTTCGTGCGAAAGCACATGTCCACTAATGCTGCATTTAGTGCACCTAAAACTCTTAATCCTACCCACACTTCCGATGATGCTATTAACAACACAGTAATCTCTTCCAATGCGGAGGGCTTTGAATCCTGCAACCATGTGCGGCAGCACATAGCTCATGACAGTATTTTCTCTTTCGATGCCTCTACAGCGCTTTCTACCTCAGTCCTTCGGTCCAATTGCATGAGCATGGGGGACACTCTTCAGGATGGTCCCATGCTGTCAACTGTCACTTTCTTGCCAGACCCTGGACAAGCAGTCGTTAATCTGAGTGGCATGCTTGACGGTCTTGACATCAGTCTGGACATTGACGGTACGTCTCGTTCATGCGTCTGTTGAAGTCTTCAGTCGTCCTTTTGTAGCGTTAGCCATCATAGTGCGCATATAACTCATCTCCGTTCTTCCTGGCTTTGACTGCTCCATTTCCAACTATTGCCCACAGAAACTCACATTTTGCATTTAACAGGCGGGAAGAACAGGTCCCCGAGCCTCGTTCAACGCTCCCGTTCCCTTGACAACCCACAGAATACTACTATACCGGGCCCGCAGTTCAGCGCACAACAAGCGGCCAGCAAAAGACGAGACAGAGCCAGCACTATCCGGGCATCTGATTATATGATCAAACCAGTCATTTCTGTACCCAGCGATGGAGAGACATCGACGAGTGTGGCCGCCTTGACTACACGAACGCGATCGGGTACAATCCGCCCAGTGCGTCCGCCTGCGGCTCCAGATAGCGCTTTCCCTGTAGCCACTCCCAGTCATGTGCTGGACAAAGACAAACCCGGAGTGGTACCTCGTATAATCCTCTAACTCTCGTAGGCTCCGACAAGAAGTTATCTGGTTCCCCTAGTTCCTCTCAGAGCAAAGTTGTACAGATGTCCCGCGTGTCAGGGGCACCGGATACGGAAAGTATGGTCATCGACGTCCACAGCGATGAGAGTGATGATGAACTACTTCTTGATCGCAAGGGTTGGAATTGGGATGGGAGATGGGATTAGCCAGTTATTGACCGAGAAATCGTTATACGCCTCATGGACCTTCCGTCTGTTCACTTTCTCGACCACGACACGGACCGTTGTGATTTGCAGGTGCCAATGTACCAGAGTATCGCCATCGTTGATAAGATCGATAAAAAATAAATAGGCGTATTGTTTGGTGGGCCCACGTGAACGCGTGAATCCTGTACCCGAGTTGGGTTTTCCGTTCATCGTTATGTTATACTGCTGATACTTTCTTGACGTCTGTGTCTCGACCAAATGGCCGACAATTCTAATCTCCAGGATTCTCCGCAACCTTTTTCACTTGGATATCCCTCGAGCTTGTCCTCGAAACAGCGCCGGGTGGTCTATGAGGGCCAAGTGCGTGCCTTTTTAGAGGCGTTTGAAGTCGTAGAAATGGAAGAAGACGTCCTGGACGACATCCTCGACGGCTTTGGTGACTTTGATGATGAAGCCAGTTATAACGTCGCAGAAGAGCAAAGCGTCATTCCTGTGCGAAACATGGATCAGGATGCTGCCAGATATATTGAACCACTCTTGCCATATGGCTTCTACGTCTACTTCGGCCCACAAGGTATAGCTACTCGCAGCACATCGGCCACAGATAAACGCTCACATATCGCGTGAACGCTTGCCTCGATTCTCTCCACCCCTTGCTAGATAATATGGCCCCTCGTTGGACGAAACAGCAAATTAAAGGGATGCTTGATCATCTCAAGCAAAGAGGAAAGCGCTCCTCCTACGTGTTTGGGGTACGCTGACCATGCCTGTACAGGACTATCGTCATTCATGAAAGAATACGTAGTCACTCGTGCAATTCCCATTCCAGAATTACTTTGCGCCTTCGACGTCTACCTGGTAGGAGGATGAAAGCTGGCTGCATATCCCCTTCTAACGCATTCAGCCAGTGTGAAGAACTGCAAAGGAAAAAGCCGGCAACACTGGTGTATTTTCTACAAGTTGTCCTTTCTGGAGAGTGAGCACAAGTCATCGCGTCATGCTTACGGATTTTGACGTCTCAGATCAGACTGCAATTGCGAGAGCGACTGTCTCAATACAGTACTGTCCAGGACGCCGTCAAGCTTATCACTTCGTCCCGGTGCATACTTATCTTGACCGGCGCCGGTATTAGTAAGTGTAGATTGTGGACTCATCGATCCGAGAGAGACTCACTTACAAGATGCGGGGATAAGGTGTATCGTGTGGAATCCCTGATTTTCGCTCGCGCAACGGCCTATACGCAACATTGAGAGAGAATGGTGAATACGACTT
Organism: Russula compacta; assembly: GCA_022376555.1. Lineage (NCBI taxonomy): Eukaryota > Fungi > Basidiomycota > Agaricomycetes > Russulales > Russulaceae > Russula > Russula compacta. The sequence continues at coordinate 77,305 of WTXH01000065.1, read as the reverse complement.
GGATGACCCTCAACAAATGTAGCATCTCTTCTCTACTGAGGAGCCACGTTGACTTGTACCGATCAGGTTTGACATACAGTACTTCAAAGAGAACCCATCCGGTACGTGAGCCACTTTCACTCCCTTTCTGCACTGTTTTTGGGCTCACTGAGGGAATGTAGTATTCTAGTGCGTGGGAACTGACCCAGGTCATCCCAAGTCTGACGTAAAAGCGATCCTTGGCAAGTTCTTTTGCGCGGCAGATATATCCATCAAACTTTTCACCATCGCCATCTCACCGTTTTATCAAGCTTATTGAGGGCAACGGGCAGGTGAGCATATCCGATGTTTGAGATTGTCGCACTTAAACATTCACTCTCGCAGCTTCTCCGCGTGAGTCGTCTCTGTCTGTCCAACTGATTTAAATGTCATTTCTCGTCCCAATTTTGCACAGAACTACACCCAAAATATCGACACGCTTGAGACCATTGTCGGCGTACGAAACGTCCTGCAATGTCATGGATCCTTTGCAACAGCCTCTTGCTTAGAATGTCGCATCCGCGTGCCGGGTGAGGTGATCGAGCAAGAAATCATGCAAGGAGAGGTGCCTCTGTGCAAAAGCTGCGGTGACTCTGGAAGAGTGTCGAGAAAGGCGACCGATAGCATGCGAAAGCGTAGCAGGAAGCAGGACAGTGATGACGAGGAGGATGATCCTCTGTTCCCACCGTGGATAATGAAGGTCATCGCGTTACTAATTTGAGGTTCTTCATTCTGAAGCGGCTCCGCAGCCCGACATCACGTTCTTTGGTGAGAAGTTGACCGACAATTTCGAAGAGTGTTTGGAAAGAGACAGGGAAAAAGCCGATCTCCTGCTCATTATCGGCACATCATTGAAAGTTGCGCCGGTATCTGACATTATAAGTAAGTCCTACCACACGCACGTGAAAGCTAAGGATCTCAATTCTACCATCAGCGCACATGCCTCATTCCGTGCCACAGGTTTGTGTTCTCTCCGCCTTGCTAATGTTCCTCGATGACATCCTCTGCGTTAGATTCTGATCAACAAAACGCCTGTGACACACATCAATCCCGATGTTTGTGCTCTTCTCTCCTAGTTTGTCTACGCTTCTCACCGAACTGACTAGATTATACTTCTTGGGGATGCGGACGGCATTATTGAGCATCTCTGTGAGAAGCTGGGGTGGACCCTACCACCTGCGAAAGCCGGGCATTATTTGAGTGACCAACACTCTATATTGACGAAGCGTCGGTCACAGGAATGTATAAGTCCTGGTCCTAAACGGGTGGCAGACAGGTATGTAGACCTTCGAGATCAACTGGGGCGCAAGGCTAACGCGTACACAGTCATGTCTGGCTTTTTGAAGGTGCAGAAGGAGGGAAGTGGTTGTCTGACTTTGAGGCAGCGCAGGCGCAAGCCGTTCAGACATCTGATCCTGCATCCAACGCGCCATCCTCACCTTCAGTGCCAATGACCGTAGTAGACAACCCACGCGATGCGAAGAGGGCGCGTGTGCTATGATATTACCCCCTTGATGCGCTGATGAATCTAGCAGCGTAGCCGTAAGCGGAACGCATTTTTTGATAGTCGCGACTGCGGGTCAAGGTAGTCTCCGTAGAAACCGACCACGAATTCTTCCGCCTTGAAACCAAAGCGATTGTAGAGTAGCTTTTTCGGATCATGGTCAGGAACCTTGATCGTGATGAGGAGGGTAATCATACCATCGCCGGGTTATTCGCAGATACATGGAGAGTGATGTCTTTATTTGGATTGCGATTGATGAGATGAAAAAGCATGGCACTGGGGCGACTTTCGCATCAATGGCTTCGTAATCAAAGAGAGGTGTAGATACGTTGCAATCTGCGCATTCTCCCAACCAGCGCGGACGGCGAGGTAGGTGATGTAAGTTTCTACCGGCGAACTGAGGATAGCGCATCCAACCACAAGACGCTTATACATCGCAACAATTGTTGCTTGCTCCGGAACATGCTGCAAGGAGTCGCTGACTATGGCGGTAAGGGAAATCCGGTCAGGCAGTATCCTTCGCTTAAGAATAGACACAAACCACAAACCATCAATCCCAGACCAAAACGAGCGATGTAATATATCGTGAACTTGTGGGAGGTGTTCCGTTGTCAACGTCACATATGTGACGGGCGCGACAGATTCCTGAACTAATTGCCTGGTTGGGCTGCTCCTCATCAGCGCTTGGCTATCAAAGACCCTACAGGACTGTACAATTTCAGTGCATAATGAGCACGAACGTCCTCCATGAGGTCCATCCAAGGGGACCTCACTTCCCAGTCGACAGCAATTACTGGCAAACAACGAGCGACAAAGCCATTCAAGCGTGACAGGAATGAGCTCCGATAGGGCGTTGTCCTTACGTCGTAGAGAGCGCGAAGGACTTCAGGATCGGGCCCCGGTGTCTTAGGAGTAGGCGGCAGTGCAACGAGCAAAGCGGGACTCTTAGGGTGGAGGAGCGGCCGAGGCAAGTTATGGGCTCGCAAGTGCTGGCAGCGAGAAAGACTTTAAACACACATCATCCTTCGAGAATCAAATCGCGGCGACAACATACGCGTTGTAGCCTCAGCTTTCGCAATATAATGGCCTCGGTAATGGTGAGCGAGTCTTGCGACCTCGACTCGAGTATCTCTATGAGATTCGCTTCCTCGGACAAGGAAAGGAGAGAATAAGGCCTCCCCTTTGAATCACGTAGATGCATCAGCATCAACTTGTATATCGCGAGCTGGGATGACAAGTGTGAGGCTCACCTGGTCATCCCTCTCGCTCCGCTCCTCCAACTCGTCTCTACGTTCAGCATACTGTGCGAGCAGCGATCCGGCAATGACATCAAAAGTCACATCCTCACTGTCCATGGAGGCATATTTCGATGCGAGGAAATCGAGAAGGGGCTGGAATGAGACAGCAGGGACAGACGAGTTTCTTCCGAGTGTCACGCGTGGTGTGTTTCCGTCATGGTTTTTCTTTCTTTTTTTTCTGGCTGGACGTCCTCTCCGCTGCGAATATGTCAAGGACTTTTATAGACGTACTATAACTTTTGAGATCGCACCGTCTGCCTATCGACATAAGCATCATCATCATCGTCGTCGTCGTCCCGGGTCGATCCTTCTAAAGACTCATCGTCTGGTTCGAGTGATGCCGATGTATTGACCATGAATGGGCTTATCAGCAAGAAGACGTTTGTGCCGTTTTGCAAAACTCGAGAGCTCGACGTTCGAATACCCGACCGTTGCGGGCCGGAGACCGGAGAGCTCCAGCTCCCATGACCGATTCAGCACAGCAGACAAATTTTCAAGAAAGACCAAGGTACTTCAGACTAACGCTACATTGTAGGTATACAACAAAGGTGACTAGATAACACAACCGGGCTATACAAGTGCAAAGCCAAGAAATGTGACATACACTGAGTGCCCTCAGAAAATGTTAATCCGGAAGGCGACCATGGACGATGAGGTCGCCTGGCAACTTTGAAGCGTTCCAACCATCGTTAATCAGGGCATCGTAAACAGCTGGCCCCAAGACAGCCTTTCCACCAACGGAATGTTTTCCACGTCCTGTGATGAATCGCATTGGGCAAGCTATAGGTTTATCAGCACCAATGACCGCACACAGAGAATCATGCCCACTGTCAGAAGCACCGTAGTCTCTGAGAAACTCCTTAGCGAGGACGACTGCCTGGGCAGCGGGGGTGTAATGCAAATCGATGCTCGTCTCAGATGCGGTGGTCTTTCTGGAAGGCGGTTGTCGTCAATTAGGCATGAAACGAAGTGTGACCACCTAGCTTACATCGTCGCGTTGATGCGGGCTCTTTCATAATCTAGTTTCGCCTCGTTTAGCTCTTCCCGTAATCGACATCCCTAGAGGAGATAGGTTCATCGTAAATGGAATCGGTGTTCAGGAAACACGGTAGAGAAAAACGTGCGCACCTCCTCGACGTGGTACATGGAGACCCGTCTTCCCATGTTCTTTGAGTTACCCCCTTTCCAAGCCCTGGCTGCCGACATATATGACTCCTGCACACGGGTTTTTAGGTCGTCGACCCGCTCGTTCAGTCTCGCTAGGTCGTTATCCCCCGCGATGCCGTCCTGGTGTGTGGACGTTCCGCGCGAGTCATTGGACGCAAAGATAGAACCTTGATGGTGATCTACTGCTGTGGGTCGCTTCCTGCTGGGCACAACATTCCATTCATTTAGTAGCTGAGAAGGCGGGCGTCCAGGAGGACGGCCTAATCGTAACTCTATGTGGGCCCCAGACGTAGGGAACGGCGTGTCCTCCGATGCTTCCAGGAAACTATTGTCCTGGTGCAGAAGCGGTCCCTGATGATACGGAGCAACTTTCCATCCCGCCCCATCATCTTTATCGAGGCGACGCAGGAGCCGCACAAGATCAAAGGCGTTATCTGCTTGAGACCCAACTGCATGTAAACATAGGTGGGCGTCCGAAGAAAGGCGCTTCTGTTCCTCTGTGCTTATTTCATCGTATTCAGGTGTGCTCCGGAGGATATCTTGTAAGTTAAGCAATACGATCATGTCGAGTGGGGGTACATCGTTATCCCGGATGATGGCTGTGAGCGCACGACGAACCGCCGTGGCAGGTGTCTTAGAGTCCGGAGAGTGGAAGAACGACTTGAAGAATGACTCTGAATGAGGAGGGAGGAGTGCGGCAAGCTGGGCCGAAACAGAGGAGATCGAGGTCCAGATATCGACATCAGGAGACCTTGGGGGGATGATAAAACGTGGACCATGACAGGACTCGGAAGCACTTTTGTAAACATGTCGCTGCTGACGTATGTCATTGACAATGACAGTTTTCGATTTAGTTCTCTTCTTCTTCCCCTTTGTTTCAACAGTCGGCCATTCTTCTCTAGGAGTGGGAGGGAGATCAAGCGTGTCGTCTTCTACCAGATCCGGTAGCAATTCCTCGTTCAACAAAAGGTGGATGGCGCGCTCAATATCGATGCCATCAGCGAATCGTCCATCGCAGCTCGCTTCGGTGATGACATGCTCCAGACGAATAGGTGGTACTCTAGGAAACGCAGCATGTAAGAAGCCAAGAGATGAGAAAGAAGCGGTACTTGAAGTCGACCGTGGAGAGGCCAGCGTAGATGTAGCGTCCGAAAGGGCGGATGAAGTCTCATTACTTCTATCCATGGTACCGCTGCTGAGCGAGATTCCATCGATGTGAGTGCCTGACAGGTCTTCATTGACGAGCTGCTCGTCGTGGTCTGCTCCTGTGGCGAGTTTGGCAAGGATTCGGCGTAGTTTACGAAGCTGCCGCCTGGTCAGTGTTTCTGAGTCCCGTTCGGAAAGGAAAGCTGCGATGAGTGAGCTATCCAAAGAGGGAAACTGTAGCTGCGGTACGGAAGCCGGGAGTAGGTGGGTATGATGACTGTCTACGCAAAGGAAAATGCCAGCTTTACCTGCAATTCCTCCAATAGTGTCAATTTTGTCTGTACCTGCACCTCCATATGATGTCTCCTTGTGTGATTTTAATACGTGGTGGATCTGAACAGGGAAAACTGGAGTTCAACGAGTAACCGCACCGTTTCTTGGCGCGTGTCGGCAAGCACCATGTCGAATACGGAAGTCAGCGCAGACAAGACCGAGCGCAACATCCACCGTTTTGCTCAAATGCTTAAATGCCATCACAATTTAGAGTTTTTAAAGCTACACAAGGTCGTTCACAGTGAATACTATATTTCGATATTTCTACTCCATTGCGCGTATGACAAGGCACTGAAATTTGCACCTCTACGACGAAGGCTTACGTACTCCTCTGGCTGTAGTAGCGTGACATGGCGGGTGCCATTATTGCCACTGCAGTCCAATTTCACTTGCTCATAATGCGTAGATGACTCGGTTTGCCTCTAATTCTTCACTCGTTGCTCATAACTTGAAGTGCATGTAGGATAGGTCTACCTACAGCCATGTCAAATCTTTGAGTCAAGTTGAGAAAAAAAGAGAAATGGTTGCCAATTATGCATTATCAGCGTCCAGCTGTACTGACCCTTCCTATTCAGCAACCAGCGAAAGTCTCGAAAATGCAATACATTTTTTACAACCGTCATGGTACTCATAGGCGTCAAATTCGGGACAGTGCAATAGCCAGCTATAGAACAGGACCTCCTCGCCCATTGCACATACCCAGCGTCGGCGCGGCGGTGTCTACGAGCAAAAAGGCGAATGCAAGGCAGCCGGGCAGCGCGGTCAGGTCAGCACAGCAGCTCCAGCCTGATGAGGTTAGGGTTAGGTGCTCGCCCCACGCCACGGCCCACGTTTCATCGTCCATCAGTGCCACTACTACCACACTTGATTGCGACTAACCTACTGGGTTGGAGAGGTGATTCACAAAATGTTGTTCTATGTTTCGATTTTCGCTCTTGCTGCTCTATTCTTTATGCGTATGTCATACCACACGCATTGATCAGCCTTTGCGAGGCCCTAATTTCTGCCGCAGTGTTGTACCGTTACTATGACCACCTCCCAGTTCCCGAACGCCTACGTGCAATCATTCCTGGTTATTCAAGGGAGAACTACGCGCCACTCTCGACTTTTGCAGACCAAGCATCTGCCGGCATGACGAGTTCGACATTCGATATTGAGGCAGACAACATCTTCCAAGGAGACGCCAGGGTTGGACTTGATGAGCAGGGGACCCAAGAAGTCATGGAAATTATGAGAAGGGAGAACGTCAAGTACGCATCCACTTTATTTGTCGCTTTTGGTTCTGACACTACACCTTTACCCAAGTTTTGATCAAGCGAGGCTAATTCGTCATCATCGCATGTTGGCGGCGAACGGTGTTGACCCTTCGGGTGAGTCTCCCTCAGATCTCGTACATGACTATTATACCCCATTTCTTGCAGGCATGCCTCTCCACGCAAAAGCAGTCACACGTCTGTAATGGCCTTCAGAGCTTCAGCTCCTATCTGTAACAACGCACGCCTGTTCTATTATATTATTGGCAGTCCAGCTGTATCTGCCTTTTCACCGGCCTGTTTTATGTATCCGTTCCACCATCTTTCGTCCATTCACCTGGGACACCGAAAACGACCATCGTGATCATCAGGTCAACGGACATTTGCGTAGTCGGTGCATGATTTATCAGTTCTCGCACGTGCGTGAATTACGTCATCCGACTATTGATGCAGACTTGCAGAACGATGGCTGGCCATTTTCAAGTCATTGCCTACCATGTCGCATGTTGAGAACGCAGTGCTGGCACACTCTGCCCCCGGCGGGGCGTTGCTTCCATTTGCCTGGCATTTACACTCACTAGGAATATCTAATGTGTATGCTGCTCGGCGCACTCGGTTTATGAAAGTGTTATTCCTCCTGGAATTAGCGCCAGCGGTCCCATGGACATGCGATCCTAGCTGTTTCTAGCCCTGTTTGAGAGGTCGTAAGGCTGTTACTTCTCGGCAGTGGGTCTGGACTTGTATCCAGAGTGTATTCGTTCGCCAAAGCCTCATGCCGTGGATTACGGACTATTCCAAACCTATCGGTAGGATGCCTACGTCCTAACCCTCCGTGGTGCGCGTCAGGCTTCCGTTTCTTGCTCGAGTTTCATCGAAAAAGCACCGCCAACACATTCTAAGATGTAACAGGGATAGCTCGACAGGCGTTCTAGTCACTCGGATGTTCGAGGCAACATGCGCAATGATTCCCTTTCTAAGCACGCGGATACACGGCCCCATGACACTCCGCTCTTCCGGTAAACACGGTCCTAGAACCCTCACGCCTTCGAAGCCAAACCATAGTGAGTGAGTCGGTGGACTCATCAGGAACAATTCATTTTCGAACTGCACAGCCCGGACGGGTGAAGGCGCCCTGGTGATAAGCCCTAAAGGCGCCGATCACTGTTGCGGTTCCATTCGTCGTGGATATGCCCTCTGTGCGCCACCGTACGTATGGAATGAATTCGAACAAACAAATGTTCCCATCTTTTCAGCACCCCTTACGGGTCAACCGAATTTGGCCAATCATTACGCTCGTTCCCCCAGGTCTACTGTTAGAAGCCCCAGAAGACGTGCCACAACCCGAGTATGTATGAATATAAGGTTTCTTCACTCGATCCATTACGTCGCGTCATTGACGCGGTGGCATGAAGCTGCCCATGGTCGGCCAACCAACGAGACCCGGGTTCCTTGGGTCACTTTGCGACGGCAAGTCCCACTTCCTAATCAGTAGTACTGTGAATGGCGTACGGAGCCATCAGCGCATTAAACTCCGCCGTTAGGAGTAGCTTGCAATTTGCCTGCTCACTACTAACCCCGGTACTTTATCCTTTGCGCCGATAACCGTAGGAACCCGTAAGGTACGGCTCCCAAGTGCGCCATTTCCAGATCATTGTTGTGTTCAACTGCACGATACTCTCAGGGTGTGAGCATGCCGAGAGTGCCGCACTCAGCAGTCAACGCTAAAAGGCAATATTGATGAATGGTTACCCCATTCGTTAATCCGACCTTATACGTCACCCCAGGAAATTTACCCTGCAGCTTATCGCTCGCTGTAGTCGGGACGAGGGTGAGCTCTGGGTTACACAGTGCTGCGCAGTAGTTTTGCAAGGTCCGAACCGAGCCCGACCACTTACCAAGATTGCTAGGGAGCCTTTGTTGCACGTCTGAGCCTCTTTCCGTGGGCCACGCCAGCATATGATCCTTCCGGTTTAGGCGCCGGGGAAGTAAGCTATGACCAAGTGCTCGGCTACACAGCATTCCTAAATTTGGGAAGCAAGTCACCAACTATGGCATCGCGAATCCACCCTCCCCGTTTCGCCAGTTTCTCACGTCACAGAGTATTTGTCGAGATCGCTTACACACACTAGCCCCGGTCGTGGCGTGCTGTCTAATGTGCTGTCTCTGCTGTTGCATTACCCTATCAACTGCTTACTCTCGAAAACCGGAAAAACCGGCTTGGCCTTCTCTTTGATGATCTTACCCTCGGACTCTATACGCAAATTTTCAGCATAGGTCGGAACTTAGTCGGTGGATCAGCGCTTTGCGGTGCTTTCATGCGCTTGCAGACCATTCTGAGTCCCATCAAACCCGCATGCTGGATTGAAATGCCAGAAAGCAGTATCAGCAAGTCATGGCCATAGGTTCGATTCCGGACGGAACTTGTCATTTGGAACTGCGCCGTTGTTTGATGGGTTGCCTGCGTGTCGTCAGGTTGTCCTGTATTCACTTTGTATTAGGGAAGCGATCGGAATATCAACAGTATAAGTTCAAGGAGCTGGACCCACAGTCCCTCATACTCTTCGAATTGGGAACTCGCACCCTTAAAGTTGCTATCAGACCAACGTTCACTTCTTCATATAACCATCCCCCTCATCATCTCACCAAACCGATTATGGCCGTCATCGATTCTTTCAAGGCTAACACTACGAGTGTAGAGGTACCTGTTTTGTCGTCCCTCGTTCACAGATGTCCACCAATACTCTGTATTCCAGTTCGCATGGCCTGCTGATCTCACCGGTCTTGAACGCATTATGCTCTCAGCTCATGGCGATCTGCAACGCCTTCTTAGGTTGGTCCCTGCCTTTTCCGATATGTACCTCTGATGCTCAATCACCTCGCATAGCGCCTTTTTTGCACGCGCCATCAACATCAAGACCATCTACGCTCACACATCGCCCCGCACGCACGTAGCTTCTCTCGACGAACCTGTAACCCAGCTTCGCGAAGTCCACCTTCTGTGCAACGGAAAGACTGCTTGCATCGCGACGAGTAAAGTTATCCTCACCACGCCCTCGTGCGAGCGACTCTTCCTCGATGAGAAGTTCGCCATCGGACAGATGTTCCGCAAAAGGCAAACTCCGCCCCAATTTGCACTTCTCGAGTGCGGTAGCAACACCGAAGACGGTAGGCGCGTATTGTGGCGGCGATATACCCTATCGATGGAGGGCTTCGAGTGCGACATTACAGAAGTTTTCCCCGACCGTGACATGTTTGCTCTAGGCGAGCAGTGGCTCAGCAAAGATCTTACCATCTCTCAGGCTCATGGGAGCGATGTAGAAGAGGGGAAGAGGCGATATGCCGCCAGTAACACCCTCGTTACTGTTTAGTGCCCTAGTCTAGTTCTCAACCAACCCTTCCGCCTCTGGGCGCTAGGCCCACGTGACCTAGCGCAGTCGCATATCTATCTCCCGCAATTTGTACAGCCTTGTAATCGTGCTATTTAATATTTGTCCTTTCACCTCGATTGTCTCGTTCGAAGGTTCATTGGCTCGGCTAATGGAATCCCCTACGGTCAGATCCTCAGTTATTATCAAAATGGGCCATGAATCCTGATAGTTAACAGTCTCCAAAGTTCCTCCCCGTCGAAATAGTGGAGATAATCGTACAAGAAATCCTGCGTTCCCAATCTCGCGCCTTTTCTTCCGTCTCATCTTTGTCCCTGGCGTCGCGTCAATTCCGCCATATCGTGCTTCGGGCATATTTCTCGAGGCTAGCAGTGCATAGACTCACTAAAGCGAGCAGAATCAACGACATCCCGAAGAGCTATTCGTGGGTCCGGTAAGGCAGGCAGCGAATATATGCGTATCAACGAGACCAATCTATTCAGGCATCTTTCAACGACCATGCAGATAGTCGAGAAGAAGGCCCTACCGCTCTACAAGATGAAACTTTGGTCCTTGGAGTTGGGTTGTGAATCAGTCCCGGCATTCTCCCTCGCTGCAAGTATCCTCCTGGTCTTCCCTCACTTTCCAGGGACGCTCGTCTCGCTCAGCCTCACATCCTTGCCACGCATCACGCAGCTGCTCCTAAAAGAGATTGCTAGGCGATGTGTGAGTCTGAAAGAGCTGGAGCTGAGCGTCGTCCAACGATTGAGTACGGATTGTTGCTGGGCTTGCTTCGAGGAGTCGAGTTCCTGTGTCGAGCACTCACCCATCGGCTCGGACGCTTCGTGCTCCACTGCCGGAGATCTGGCGGTCGGTGACTGGCCGCTCCTTCATCCGCGACATAGGCTCATCGATGCGTTTGTTAGATGTTCTACGCTGGTGCCTTCAACCTTTAGTAAACCTGAAACGCCTCTCCATTGGGGTCTTCCTCTCTTCTCCGGTCATCTTGGAGGAACACATAGACAACCACTCCTTAGCAAGGGAGGATTGCCAGCTCATTGGGTGTACTTTAGACGATTCGTTCTCCGCCCCCCACACGCCCGCAGTAGATGGCCAGGTGGGACGTCCCCGAGTATATTCATACCAAAAATCAGCAGGAGGGGATGTCGCTATCCAAGAGAAGGGAGTCACAATAGGCTGCAGGCCGTACACGCCGTCAAAATGTTCACTCTGCTGGGAGGCCCATGGACTCCGTACTCGCGAGGACGAGCTGATAGCGACGATGAGGCTAGCACAGAATCTCCGAAGCCTGGAGTCCGTTCGATGGAGTTCTTGGTTCAACTCGGCGAAGACCACACCACACCAGCTAGAGTTAGGTCGGTCTCTGGTAAACGACAGTCCGGGGAAGGACCAGAGTGGGGGAGCTGAGTTGAGAGATGCGCAGTGGGCTACATTCGAGATCCGGAGAGGGGAACGAAGGATCAAAATCTGGCGGCGGACGTAAGATCGAAGACATTCATGCAGTTATTCTGGCAGTCCAGCGTGGGCCGAAATGGGCCAAGCCTTGAGCACCGTGCATTACGGCAGATCAGTAAGCGCCACCCCAAGGGAATAACAGGAACAAAGTCAGGGCAGCAGTGGTTAGTTCAGGACAACAAGAGACGTATGATCGTTGTAAGTCCGCATCCCATGTTTAGAGATTAGATAACCACAAAGGATCAATTGAACAATGATTGATCAATGTACAAGGTCGCGCGTGCGCTAATGTGTCAATCAGCTGTGGTTTGGGGCCAAAGTGAGAACAATGCATGATTGCTACACACCACGGCCACAGTGGGATTTTAAGATATATTAGTGAGACTGCTTCCGGCAAATGTCGTCGAACAAACATACCTCATTGCAAGGGAGATAGCAAGGCCCAACATCTACGATACTTTGACTTGTCCCCACATATCATGGACTCTTCGCCTGCCACTCCCACTACAAATGACAACCCTTATGAAAAGTCAGCAGAGTTCGCGAGGCTATACTACTTCTTCGAGAAACTTACTCAGCCACGATCGCGTGGAGGGATCCCAAATCAAGATCAAGAATCGATGTCTCGCAAGACTACAGCGGACGGACTCGGGACTGTTCCAGAGGACATCGCGCCCCTTCTGAAGAACCTGTCGGCCATCCTGACGAAGGACGACCCTGCGGATGGAGATGTGCTCGAGGCCGGTGATTATGATGCCCAGGTGAGCATCTCGAAACGCCGATGACGGCATTGGCATCCACCTTTGCCCAATCCTCCTCACCTCCGCGCTCCGCCCACCACCCAATTTCCGATCCCGTGTCCACGCGTCCACGGCGGAACACGGTAGCAGGGCCAGGGCCAGGTGACCAGACGCGGCCGAGCACGCGAACCCCGGTCGACCAACAACGGCAGTCCCGGCGGGTCCAGACGAGGCGATTCCCCTTGGGGGAAAAACACTACCCGTTCACGTTCAAGTTGCTGTTGCACAAGTTGTACGATCTCGAAGAATGGGCGGCCAAAGTCCAGGGGGTCCTCGCGGCAAGCCAGGAGCAATTTCGTTCGCTCAGCTCCTCCTCACACCGGCCGGTAGCCCCAGCAGCGGGGGGGCTCGCTCGCCCGGTTCTCCCGGGTCCACCACCACCACCACGTTTTCTAGCCCACTCTTTGGTACGGTGTCGCCCCTCCTGGAGTCGCCGTCGCCCACGCGCAGGCGGCGCGCGCAGTCCGTATTATCGAAAACCAAGGCCAATGACGCCGCCCCCACCATCACCACCACTCGGTCTGGTCCTGCCTCGCCGAAGCCAAAGCCTTCAAAGCCTTCACAACCTTCTCGCGCGGTGAAAAAACGCATCGTCAATCGTCGGCGATCAACGAACGGACTTGGGGTCGGAAAGATGGGGGAATGGATGTACGACGTGGCTGTGTCGTCTACTGACGCGGACAACGCCGACGCTAAAGGGAACGAGTCAGTGCGGCGGCGTAAGCGCGTGCTTTCCTCGGTCGGGTTTGCTGAAGAGAGGAGATCTGTTGGTTGCGATGTGACTAACAGCAGTTTTTATGGGTGTGAGCACATCTGCGCTTTAAAGAGTCAACACATGATGGTAGGGCATGGACACTAGGGTAATTCACAATAAGGACATGTAATCTTTGGTCGTACTGATCGAGTGTAATTGTTCCCTAATTTCGGCCCTTACAATACTTACAATTCAATATAATTATCCACCTGATAAGAACTAAGCTCGAGTTAACTTATTTGAGGAGCTTTCAATGCAAGCCACAATGTCTCCATGAAGAGCCAGCGATATAATAGCATCTATTGTACAATATACACGAAGGACGACTAGGAAATATCAGACTATGTGCGCTCCCCACGCAGCCGACGTGCGAGCGCGAGATCCTTTGGCTGGATAGTAACACGCTTGGCGTGAATAGCAGCAAGGTTGGTATCCTCAAAGAGGGAGACAAGATAAGCCTCAGCGGCTTCTTGTAGTGCCATCACAGCAGATGACTGGAAGCGCAGATCGGTCTTCAAGGTGGGTCAGGAATAACGTTCAGAAAAGGTAACACCGAAACTCACTTTGAAGTCTTGCGCAATCTCACGAACAAGACGCTGGAAAGGAAGTTTGCGGATGAGAAGCTCGGTCGACTTCTGATAGCGGCGAATTTCGCGGAGGGCGACAGTGCCTGGGCGGAAGCGATGGGGCTTCTTCACACCACCAGTGACAGCCTAATCAAAGGTGATTAAGCACAAGTAGACAAATAGGGAGAGGAAACTCACTGCTGCGGCAGTTTTACGCGCTGCAGACTTGGCAGCCAGCTGCTTACGGGGCGCCTTGCCTAGAAAGCAAGAGTGAGAGGTGATAGGAGAGGCAATAATTGCAAGTGAACTCACCACCGGTAGACTTGCGAGCAGTTTGCTTAGTGCGAGCCATTGGTAAAGAGTTTACGTATGCGACAAAAGGCAGGTAAATGCGATGTCTGAAGGGGAAAGGATGGGTGATACTTAAGCTAAAGAAAGGCGGTATATATACAGTTGTCGGACGCGCCAGTCACGTGCATTCAACGACGCGCGACCAGTCGATCAACAAAGCACAGCCACAGCCGCCCTTCAAACCCTTTATAGTACTCGGGCCCCACCTGCCACCTGACTCACTTCTCCATTCGTCGCCGCCTTTGTGCCCTTCGCCCTCATCTAAACACTTACTCTCTTACTCCCACCAACACCCTTCGAATATGTCTGGACGTGGCAAGGGCGGAAAGGTATATTCTTTTCCTGTAGGTCCAGGGCACTCTGATTAATTAATCCTTTTCCTTCAAGGGCCTCGGAAAGGGTGGTGCGAAGCGCCATCGTAAGATCCTTCGGGATAACATTCAAGGTATGTGAAGGGTTGTGTCATCCTTCTCGCTACGCTCTCTTACATTCTGAGTAGGTATTACCAAGCCAGCCATCCGTCGTCTCGCGCGTCGTGGTGGTGTGAAGCGTATCTCTGGCTTGATCTATGAAGAGACGCGTGGTGTTCTCAAAATATTCCTTGAGAATGTGAGGAACTTCCTCTTTATCTTGTAATGTTCTCATTCCTTTCCAGGTCATTCGCGATTCTGTGACTTACACAGAACACGCCAAGCGGAAAACCGTCACGGCTCTGGACGTTGTCTATGCTCTCAAGCGGTCGGGGCGCACGTTGTACGGTTTTGGTGCTTAGACTATTCCTTAAACTGTCTTGTATTTGTACCATTATAATGAGGTTTCTTCTGCTATCTGATTTTCCGTCCTCGCTATGCTGAGCTGAGTCGAATTACCACACTTACGAGGTACTCCTTGGGGGTTGTAACTGCTTGATTAAGGAGGAAACGATGAATTGGATATCTAAGGCGGTGTGCGGGTAATACGAGCGAGAATGGTGGATACACCTACTAGAGTTCGCCCGCTTCCCACGAAAATTATAATAAATAATTTATTGTCGGTATATCTTGCAGTAATTAATTACAGATGTTCTGAAACGCCTTTGATGACAAGCCTTATCCGCTTTTGAACGAGGACATATCCAACAAAACCCAAGACAAGACAAGCTGGACGCGCTCCGCACTCTCCTCTGCGCTGGAATCGAAAATGACTGCAATTCGTCTTTATCCTCCTCTGTTCGAGGAAGGGAAGGGTGTTGATTTTTTGCAATCTGGCCGCACGTTGTCTGTTGCCCAATCCCCCAGAGACAATTCTGTTGCGGTATTCGCTACGAACGCGGCTGTAAGTCAAATGTCAATAACAGCTCTCGTGTATCCCCTAACTGCATTGCAAGGTCGACTCAAAGGCCCTCAAAGCACTTAAGGAGAAGTTCCCCGAGTCGCAGGACATCTATACAGCAAGTACAGATAACGTGCCGTCATCTGGACGGCGGCTGGTACGTGGGATATATGCCAGGCACGAGAGCACGGCTTAGTTGGCGTCGAGTTTGTGACAGAGACATCCGTCATCTTTGCCTCGCTCCAGGACTTCAAAAAAAATCAAAGGGAGCCAGATTCCCATTTGTCCGTATTCTCTTTCCTATGTACTGCCAACCACTCATTAATGCCGTTTCAGAGGGCGTAGCGAACAGGTTTCGCAGGTGTTGATCAAGCATGCCCTAGATTATGTCAAGCTCGTCATAGACAGCTGGGCACAAGCGTCTGTGTGTGCCCCCTCCGACCCCATGTCTGCGCGCTAACGCTCGTGCTAGAAACCAGTAAATAGAACGCAACCCCTTCAATACGATGCCAACCATTATCGGACATTGTATACCTGTCTTTCTCTCTTTGTCGTCCTTTACCTTCCTGAGGCTGGTTTTGATGATGCCCCGGTGGGAGAAGAGTTGATGGAGTGGCTCAACACGCATTTTATCGAACCTTCATCCGAAGAAGGTGATCATCTTAGTTCACAAGATAATCCATGGCAGGACGAATCGTTCTGGCCTTATCTTACAAGGTACTCTTGCTGTCTTAGAGGTAGAAGAAGGCTTGACCTGCACTTTTTGCAGATCTGTTCTGCGGGGATTCTCAAAGGCGCCAGTTTTTTTGTTGGAGACCCTATCTCGCCATCCTTCCGAGCACCTCCAGAGTGTAGCGCAACATCTGGCACCTTTACTCAGCTCCCACCCCCGTATCGTCCAGTTCTCCAGTGAGCGTGATTTCGTGATCGCCCTTCGCCGCTGGAAGGAGAAGGTCAAAACTCTCCGGCTCGAACTCGATCGTGTCCCGGAAGATGCACGAGAGGACGAGTTTGAGAATTGGTGGAAGTCATTCAGCAATATTGTGGGTATACTGGAGGGCCGTCCCGAGATCATCCAGAACATTTGCCTCGATCTCAATGCCGATTGGAAGGAGGTCTGCGCTGCTTGGAGCATTTTTGTGAATCATCGACTTCGAAGGCAAGATCTTCCGTGCGTATTCGCGACCTGCCGCGGGAGGATTGCTTCTTACCTTACTACTAGAGAGGTGGTAAATCAAATTTTAGAGAATATGCCTCCCGATCCAACCGACCTGGAAGATATGATCCACGTAACTTTGTTCCGCGGTGAGACAATGGAGGCGCTATCCTGCGCGACCAGATTGGACGTCTGGCTAGCGGCCCACTGGGTTGACCTCATGGAAGCCGTCGACCTCCTGAATACACGCGTTAGCGATGAGTAAGAAATTCCGCCTCGTATGTGCCCATCACTGAGTTCCGCGAATAGCTCAGATATCTCCATCCGCGACCAGTATATTTTATCATACGCGGACTACTTGTATTCTGACCCAGCACTATGGCGTATCACGGTAGCCTACATGTGCTCCTGCGGGCCTATAGGGAGGGAACGTGCAGATCAAGTGTTGCTTCGCGTACCCATCAGCTTGAAGCCGAACGCGGGTGACTCTAGTGATGTGAATGCTACAGCTCATTTGGGTGAAGTTCCGGCCGCATTGAGAGCTGTCATCGAGACCTGTCATGAGTATGGGAGGGAGCCAGTGCGGCGTATGGTTTGCACGGTATCTACTCTTCTTGCTACGTCTATTCTGTCCCTTTCTCAAGCAATGTCACGCAGATCGCGGCACGAAATTTTCTGAAACACAGAGAATATGGACTGGCTGTTTCGTACGCAACCTCGGCAGAAAATTGGACGTGGCTTGGCCGAATAGTCGACGCGGTCTTGGCTGAATATATCAAACACGGTTTGTATATGTGGTACGGCACTACTGTTTGTGCTGATGAAATTGTAGGACCGGAAGTCTTTGCCCGATCAGTAGCCGCAGTTGCGCCCTCGCTACAAGAGCTACGGGCACATCCAAGTGCAGATGGTGTATTCACACATCGGCTTATGTTTGCGGTCCGCTACGCCGAGTTTCATCAACGAAGGTTAAGTGGTGATCTGCAGGAAGCAGCATTGGATCTCCTGACCATGTTCAACGAGGATCTTGCGCCGAAAACATGGTGGGGTGTTCTCCTGTGTGACGCGGTTGAGCTCATCCGGAACGGTAAGTGATGTTATGTTCTCAACTCTACCTGTGTCTAATCCTATTCTCTTCAATTGTAGACGATTTGATGCTATACTCTTCTTCCGGGGCTGTTGAATTACTCAAACGGCTCGAAGAAGTGCATCTCCGAGCCTCACAAGGATCTGGGGATGCTTACCTGTCAATCCTTATGACCACGATGGGGGGATCGAATGAGGCTGAGGCCCTTCAGCGTCTTAAATCTGCTCGTCTTTCCCTAGCAAAGTACTATGCAAAATGCACTATGGTATCTGGTGGGCGTGATATCAGAGGCTCACGAGTGGGGGTTATCGCAGTGTAGTTGACCAGAATGTCGTATTCCGGGCTTTGTCGGACCCAGACCCATGTTCTGAGCCATGGCAGCGTTTGAGCTCTGACCCTCCCCCCTCTCCTTTCCCTGGTGTAAGGCTCTGCTGAGAAATCGAGGAAATTGGGCCTGACTGACGTCGCCAAGGACCGGTTCTCCGCCTCCTGGGCCCTGGAGTGAGGATACGTATTCGAATGCTCTCGTCCGTGTCCGTGAAAGGACCCCTGAATAGGTGGCAAGGCCGTGGGATTTTCCGAAGATCGGCCTTTGTTGTCCGGCAATCTTTTTGCGATTTTGAGATTTTTTGTCCGGAAAAATCTGGCCTACAGCCATAGTTGATAATTTTGTTCCGGACTTCCCATCTGGCCTCCTGAAATGGCGATTTTGTTCGGAAATTCCATCAGGCCTGAATTATTGCAAAAAATGCCCGAAAAGTGTTTATTCTACATCCTCAGCTCCACCTTCCTTCACCTAAAGGATTTTCTTAAGTGTTTTATGAGGTCTGTGAAGGCTGCATAACCAGACGCGTCAACTTCAAGAGACCTTTTGTCAGGACTCAAAAGCACAATTCAGGAATCCTAAAAAAAGGTCTGATGAAATGTGTGCAAAGGGAGATGTTTGAAGAGCCATGGCACGTTGAAGAATGGCACGAAATGTGTTGCAAAGGTTCATACCATACTACCGACCTCCAAACGCGAGTGAAAAGGCTGGTTCGTGTTCTGCACACTGGCGCGTCAGTGGCGCATCCTAGTAGTTGTCACGCCACACATTGGTCCGGATACCAATGAGGTCCTGATCCTTATACAGCAAAATTTGTCCGCATATTCTATCAGGCCTTTTCTTCAAATGTCAAAAATTTGTCCGGAAAAAATCAGGCATCAGGCATCAGGGGTTCAAAACTCAAAAATTTGTCCGATATGCCATCAGGCCTTGCCACCTATAATCAGAGGTCCTTCCGTGAAGCGCAGAAATCTAAATATATTCGTCTGTTTTGTGCCCAGGCCAACGCAATCAGTTGGACAAATAAATCGCGTATAAACAAGCCTCCCATTACACGCCACACGCCATACACCACAACTGTCTGGTTACTGTTTCGATTACGTAATCATACTACCATTCATTTTACATTTCCGCAATAGACTCTGCCAGCAACTAAAAAGGACGACCGATGTTCAGCGCGCTCAGCCACTCCGCTTACTGATAATCTCTTGTGTCGGAAGTGAAAGACAGTAAAAATTATATCTAACTGTCAAGTGGCGGAAGTAAGTCATGTCCGTTGCCATGATTATCCAATGGAAATTTAGGAATCGCCTTTTAGCACGCGCTGAAGGAGATGTCTCCTGTCTTCTTCACATCAACGGCGTTCCCGGGGCTCGAGTTCTGGTTCTCCACGCGACTACGTATCCGCTCTTGCCACCCTTACTGGTGAACTGTTCGTTTCATCTGGCGGCTCGCTGGTGTACGTACCTGAGAACTGGGCTGCCTATGGTGTGTCACCCGCCACCCGGGTCTCGCCCCGCAAACTCAAATACAGCTCGAGGGTCTTTCTCTCTCTTACTCGGTGTTTCCTTGTCGAGTGGTCTATGACTGCTCCGCCCACCGCGGAAGCTAAAGCGCGTCCCATGTGGAACTGCTTTCCGCCACTGGCAAGGAGCGGAATACTCGCGCAGTCGGAGTTGGTTCGTCTCGTCGTACGGAAACCGTGCTTCCACACCACGGTTCCCTATCAGCGTTGGCCTTCACAACCGCCTTTCAGCTTGTGACCGGAACATCGCTACGCGCCTCTGACGTGCTCCAGAGCAGAGGACGCGTGGGCACACTGGCGTCTCTTAACATCGCCGGATTGCCCTGCACTCCAACCCCTCCTCCCATTTTTTCTCGTCTTCTACGTGCTGTTGCTTCGCGTACGTCGCGAACTTTAAGGACGGCCACATCCTCTTCCTGTTTTGGACTTTTCTGTCGAATGGGTTTCGGAATGGAGTCACTGCTTGCGTCTTCACGGTCGTCTATGGGCGCGTTGATCTCGGGGTGACGGACCTGTATGGGTTCAGTATTTCTCCGCCAGCCTTCCCAACAGATCTTACTGTACAACACATCGCATCTTGAGCGACTGTCAGTGGCGAGGCGAATCGTATGGTATAAATGAAAAATGGTCATGTTGCCTCCACTACCCTTCAGTGTTTTTCAATTCTACGCCTTGAATCCTCTGCAAAATCGCGAACTTTTAGCATGTGTACCACTGTAACTACCTACACGGAACATCCGTGTGGTGCGGTTATATTCTCTGGTCGTTCACGCGTAGGTGGCATGAATTATTTCGCTTTCATGCATTTAACTCGATCTTGACTCCCTTGCAGACGGATTGCGGCCAAAGTACTTGTGCCGGCAGCAACCGACATGCAGGACAGCATCCTGGTCAGCCCTGCACCACGGCGTGCCAGCAATCGTACGTATCGGTCTATTCACCATTACTAGCATGCTTGGGACTCGCTCACGAGATGAAGCAGCATCAAGCAAATATCCAATAACGTGAGGACTAGCAAGCCATGCCCGCGTGGCTGCTGATGTGCGCGGTCGATCTGCCCTTCGTTTTCCAGGATCGTTCTTCGCAATTCACCGTTGGCCGAATTTTTGGGATCGTATCATCATCACATCTGACCCATAGTATATAGATCATTCTGGAATGTATCGCAACTATGTAATCATATGCCGCGGGCGGCAATAGATATTTTTTGTTTGTTGTGCATCGGATTGGACAGTAGCCGAGTGGCGATCATGCGAACCGCATCTACGTACGCTACAGTACAGTACGTGCGGCAGATCTCATCTGGTCATGAGTGAGCGCTGTGAACGTCTACGGGTTAATTGTACCTTGATCTATTTTTGTTCGTACGAGGCCATAGTGAGGAAATTGAGGGCTAGTGAGTGTGAGAGGTCAATGCAATGTCGGGCCGGAGCAGAGGCAGAGGCAGCGCAAGACGGCAACCGCGCAACAAACGCTCGCCTCGCCTCGCCGTCCCCCGCTTCTTTCTAATCATCTCGTCCCCTCCCTCATCTAATC
Organism: Russula compacta; assembly: GCA_022376555.1. Taxonomy (NCBI): domain Eukaryota; kingdom Fungi; phylum Basidiomycota; class Agaricomycetes; order Russulales; family Russulaceae; genus Russula; species Russula compacta. The sequence continues at coordinate 56,334 of WTXH01000065.1, read as the reverse complement.
CTTTTCTTCATTCCGTCCCGCACCTCCTTTCTACCCCTCCCTCTTCACAGCCCCCCCATGAGTCTCAGAATTGCGGACGACCCAGTCGCCTCAGGTTCAGCAGACGGTCACGCCATCGTCGGCTCACCCAATGCCACTCACTCTCCCCACGCCCTCCAATCCCATCCTGCGCAGCCCGCTATTTCCACCTCTTCTAGCAACTCCCCAAACATCGCCATCTCATCCAGACCCTCTCTCTCCTCAAAATCCTCCTCGCCGCCTAGATCGAGTACAGAAGCCGACCTGGCCGGTAAACCGTCCCCTTCAGTAGCGGCCCGATGGCGAAATAGTCTCCCCCCCGCCATGCAGCGGGCAGACGTCAACAGTGAGGCTCAGAGCGACTCGATCACTATCGTAGAGCCTGGCTTTGACGAGAATGTGCTGCGAGCTCTGTGCGACCTCGATGTGAGTCCCCCGTGTCCGAAATCCAGGTGTGAGCCTGCTCATCCCAGTTCCTCCTCCCCCCGATTAGTGCGGAATTCCTTTGTTGCTCGACAGGATCAAACAGAGTATGGTATCATGCAGGGTATGTTTGTACCTGCCATACATCGCGCCGCGTCCCCTCCCCCCCTGAGCGTCCTCTCCCCACTCCCCTCTGCAGGAAGCGTCCGTGTTCTTCAAGAAGCGTGCCGTGCTTGAGGAGGAGTTCGGGAGGGGCATGCAAAAGCTTGCCAGGAACACTGCTGATCAATATGCCATGGGTGATGGCAAAGCTGGGTGCGTCTCTCTTGTCTCCTCTCGATCCCTCCAGTCCCCCAACTTGGTAAATCCCCCACGTACTACAGCTCTTTCGTCACCGCATGGCAGGCAACCATGAAAATACATGAGGTCATTGCCGAGAATAGGCTTCGCTTCGCATCGCGGTTGAATGAAATGAGCGAGGAGCTGGCGAGCTTAGCCAAGGAGGTGGACAAAAATAGAAAAGGGGTATGTATCACCTCTTACGTACGAGTCGCCTTCCAGCCTGACAAGGAGGTCTATCTATCTATCTAGACCAAGGAACTTGCAACCCGCTACGAACGTAACTTGCAGGATTCCGAAATAACTACGGAGAAAAGCAAAGTGCGCCTCGATACAACAATGGAAGAACTTGCTCGTATCCTGCTTCAGAAAGAAGGAGAACCAACCAAGGATTCTGTCATTCAAACCCGTACGCCGGCCGGCGGGAAGCGCGCGATTGGAAAGGCGGTGGCGAAGGGTGGACTATTATTGAAGGGAAAGAACCCTGGAAATGTAAATCCCCCTCCTTTCTTCTCTTCGTGGTCTTGCGACGACAACGCCCTGATCATCCGCGATTGCAGATTCAACGACAAGAAGATGACACTCGCGCTCGTGTACAAACGTCTTCCCAATCCTATCACAAGTCAGTGCAGGAAACCCAGGGTCTGAGGCAGGAATACTTCAATCTTCGGCTTCCTCAATTACTCCGCGTCCGTGCTTCTGAGCCCCCGCTTTCGCCCCGACTTCTCACCCCTATTTCTTTAGGCTTTGAAAGAGTGCGCGGATGAAATAGACCTCGGAACACAATACCACCTCACGCGTTATGCGTTCTTATTCGAAAGCATAATCTTGAGTGACGGATCGACCTTAGCGCCAAGTGGCGTCGAAGATGGTACGTGTCGGAAAGGAAGTCCCCCTGGAAACGTTTTTTCTGAAACACGACAGCAGGCCCCGGACTGAAACCTACCATCGAGTCTATAGATAACCGGTCCGACTTTAAAGTATATATGCAGAATTATGCATACGCCCACGGCGGTGTGCAGCGAGGTCCTCGCCGCACAGGACCCGAGTATGAAGGCTTTGTAAGTTGTGCGCATATCACGGAAGCATGGTGCAATCTTATCTGATAACCAATTAAGCTTCCTCCGTTACCCCAGCATGTTGACCGCACAAACCCGACACCCCACAGCGCCAACACACCTAGTAGTAGTCATTCACAGCTCCCCGATCGAGTCAGGCCTACATTTGGCGTCGACCTCGCAGAACAAATGGCCCGCGACGGTGTAGAAGTCCCACACATCATGATTAAATGCTGCGAGGCTATTGAGAAGTACGGCATCACCACAGTGGGCGTCTATCGAATCGGCGGGACGATGAGCAAAGTCACTCGGCTGAGAGACAAACTGGACAAAGGCGCGAGATCGGTCCTCATAGATTTGCAAGGCGAGACATCACTAACGTGCGCCTACAGATTTAGAGGCCACAAACCTCGACGCGGAAGAATGGTCGGGCGACATCAGCAACGTGACGAGTGTTTTAAAACTCTGGCTTAGAGAACTGCCGGAGCCGCTTTTGACGATGCAGTTGCACCAAGGTTTTCTAGACGCGGCTAGTGAGCACCCCTTCTTTCCCTTTGACGTCGTGACGGATCGAGTGACCGGTGTGGTTGAACAGAAATCGAGAACGATCGTTTGAGGCACATCCGGCTTCACGAACGCGTCAATGACTTGCCGGATGCAAACTACGCAACCTTGAAATATTTCATGGGTCATTTACACAAGTATGGCTCCCTAGACCGGATTATTGGTCGCGGTCACGCTAAATTACATTCTTACAGGATCGTGCAATACGAAGCACAGAACTCGATGTCTATAGGTAATATAGCAATTGTCTTTGGGCCTACATTGTTCCCCGCCACAGCACCCCACGGTGTCAATGGACAGGATGGTCTCGTCGGTGCAACAATCCAGAACAAAGTATGTCAATTCCGTTTCGACCCGGAAGAGCGCTTTTTCACGATGTTGGTGGTACTTTCAGGCGATTGAGACCATTCTCGAACACTACACCGACATATTCGTCGACGAGTCTGAAGACTCATAAGCTTTCACTTTCTTTGCCGTTATTTATGAGGACTAGTACCTACATCACTATTTGGTTCCATATAAACTTTGTATACCCCTCTCCCACTGTATCGTCGTCGTGCAGCCGCAGACGCTGGAATAACCGTACAATGTAATTTCTCTATAGCAAGTATTGATCGCCGTGGCCTTGGGGATGTATATGTAGATGAGTACAGGAAGTGAGGGACGATTATCAGCTATGTATCCGATCAACGCGGTCGTGTGGGAGTTGCTAGAGACCATAGGTCGTGTCAGTTAAGGCTGGCAGCTAGGTAGCATATGCATCATGACGCACAGAGATAGCAACGAGGGTGAGAGCCTGAGGAGCTAGGTATCCATGTGCCAGCCTCGGAGAGCGACCACTCCGTCCGAGAGGGGAATATGACATGTCGCAGCGATGGGCACGCGCCCATCCAGGCAATACACAAGCGCTGTTCTTCTATGGCGTTTGGCCATCGGACGTGGTTGCCGTACGGTGTACGGCACCGGTCGGCGAGAGGTCTAGGCCGCGTAAATTGTAGAATGCCGCGAGGACGGTCGTGAGCGCCGTCAGAAGCTGCTAAATAACCGAAAAACAAAAAAAAAAAGAGGCGCCAGCCACTCGTGGTCAGCTCGTGATTCTGACAAGTACAATTATAACAGGAGGCTGGGCGCGCTCAAAGGGGAAGAAAAATAAAATAATACTAGCGCCAAGGGAGAGGGGAGAGAGAGAGAGAGAGAGAGAGAGAGACCAAAACGCCAGGTACGTACTATGCCAGAAAGCGCATAGTGCAGCGTGTGTCGAAGGGCGAGGCGCACTTTGAGCCATTCGACGTGATACAAGTGTCGCGAGACGCTGCGGAGGAGCGTGGGCGTGACGCTCATGGCGGAGAGGTCGAGTTGGCGAACGGGGATGCTGCCCTTGGCTATGCGCGCGAGGACCTCCTCGGTCGTGCCACCACCACCGACGAGCAACTGGCATCCGCCGCCGCCGCCACCGCTCCAGCCATCACTACGGCCGTCATGGCCATGGCCATAGCCATAGCCTTCTACGAGGCTGAGCGCCTGCACGGGTCTTCCCGGGAGGATGGACGCGGCCGTAGCGGGGTGCCCGCGGAAGGAGCGCAGATGTGGCACGTCGGCGGGCGAGAGGCGCAGCGCGCGGTGGTAGTCGCCACCCAGTCTGAGGTGGAGCAGCGCTGGGTGGCTGCGGAGCACGCGCTCGAGATCGGGTGGCGAGCCGATGCCGTGGAGCGAGAGCGTGCGCAGGGAGGGCAGCAGGCAGCATGGCGGCGCAAGGAAGTGGTGCGGGGTGGACGATGGTGGTGCGTTGGGGACAGAGGTCGCGGTGTTGGTGTTTGTGGCGCTGGTGGTGATTGGGAGGTGCGTTGAGAGGCCAAAGGAGAGTTCGAGCGAGTGGAGGTGGACGAGCGCGGGCACGAGCGTCCTGGCGATGTTATGCGCAATGTAAAAGAGGAACGAGGGGTTCTCCACCGCGTCCGTTTCCCAGCGGACGTGGAAGCGCCGGACATACTCCGCGAGGTGCGGACGCACCGAGAGCGTCTCGCAGCAGCGTAACGTAGCGGCTGGCACAGCAGGCATCATCGTCATCGTCATCTGCTGCTGCTGCTGCTGCTGCTGCAGCGACAAGTCCTGCATCCCGGTCCCCAAGCCTAGGCCCATCGCCGCGAGCGACGACGCGCGGGGCAAGACTTCGCGTATGATGACGGCAGAGTAGAGGAGGCGCTCCGCGTTGGCGCGCCACCGGCGCGAGACGAGAGCGACGCGGGTGAGTGCGTCTCGCGAGAGGTGCGCAAAGATGGCATCGAGTACCTCGTTCGGGAGGCTACTCCCGAGGTCGGTCATCACAGTCGCCGCTCCCGGCGATGGCGACGTGAATGACGATGTTGTCGTCGAAGGGAAGGCAAAGACGGGATCACGAGAGCAATGGCCCATTGACATCGGCACGGACAGAGACATGGGGTGTGCGCGCAGATAGGGGGTGGGGGGCGGGGTGGGGGAAACCTCCAAGATAAGGGAGCTCAGCCCAAGGCCATTAATCGGTACGGACGGGCGCGAATGTTAATAATAACTGAAAGCAGGAGAAAGCAGGCTCAGGTTCGGAGCGACCACGGGCAGTTATTTTGTACCTTTCTCCTTTGGCGTTAGCGTTAGCTAGAGCGGCAGCGGAAAAATCACGGCCTTTCTCGAGCCACGAGTTTCCCAGGATCAGTGCGGGCTCGTTTCTGAGTGGTTCTGGCCCGAAAATGACGAGCGCATTACAAGCGCGACGAGACCGCTCAAATGTTCTTGCCGTCACTGTAAATCGTCTCTTTTCAGCAATTCCCTGGCACGTGCCCCGTCCCTTGAGGTACATTCGACCGCATTCTGCAACGGACGACACACACGGACCCCTGGCCGTGGGCTATCAAATCGCGTCTCTTTCCCGTTAGTCCTCCTCGGTGCTTTTCCTCCAATTCCTCCTCGCGCGGGGAAACCGGGTGACCAATGCCTTCGAGAAACCAACATCGTGTTTATAAACGTCACCGGCTGTCTAGGCTCAGATACCACTCGCAAAAATTTGCGCCCCACGCGAAACCTATTCCCGATATCATCGCGTCGAGTGTGCCAAGACAAAGGGATATCCAGACGCTGGATTCGACGCTGGATGGCTGGGCACACAAGTCCTGGTTACGTAAGGTGAGAGAAAAGATCGCTCAAAGGCAAAACGATGACCAGGACGAATCCACGGGTTCTCACCTGCGCGGGGATTCACAAGGAGGTTTGGGAAAGTGGCCGTATCATATGTGGAAGAAGAGGAAAGAGAGGAGCGGCGCACAACAATAGATGTCGTCCGAGGACTTGTCGCCGAACTTGGCGCCCGGACAAAAAGGAATGACGCTCCACGCCATGAGGAGGGCTTTAAGCCCTGTTCGGGAGCGATCCTAAATTACAACTCACGGTGACTCTGATTCGTCTCCTTCGGCGAGCAGGGGCGTTCCTGGGGGGGAGCCATCGGTGGTCAAATATAATGAGTGTTCAGTGATCTGGAAGATGAGAAGCGCTGAGGGCGCAACGGGAGTATTTTTGAGACCGTGTTCCATCATGATAGAACATCAGTAGGATGAGCCACGAGGGGTCATTACCGGTTATTCTTGGACAAGCAGCACAGCACGCCAAGGTCATGGAGCATTGCCCTTTTCGTTTGTTTACGCTCTCAGCGACAACTAGACGCCATGAACACGGTCTCAAACCCGAAGATTGGCGACAGCGTGGGCTTCACAGAAGACTTTACTTAAGGACGAGGGCCCAGAAGCGACTAGCCTGCAGTTCGAGAACAACGGTGACTCGGTATATTGGCACTGCCTTAAGGCTGCATGTGGTAACCTTCACATCATATCCATGTGGCACAGTTGCACCGTGGAAATTACTCTCAGCAAGCAGGTAACAGGCACAGCCATTCAGGAAGGAGCCGACGCGACAAGCCACACGCTTGTAAACACGAGGACAGAAATCGGAAGATAGTAAAATAGATAACATTACAATAGCAATACAAGTACACCAAGCATAGCATGTACCACAGTACCACGGTCACGCTCCGAAACCATAAAGAGTACGTCCTGACCGCTTAAGGGCATAGACGACATCAAGTGCGGTCACCGTCTTGCGCTTCGCATGCTCGGTGTAGGTGACAGAGTCACGAATAACCTTTGGGCTAGTCAGCGGCCGTAAAACTCCGTCGATAGAGCTGCACGCACATTTTCAAGGAAGATCTTGAGAACACCACGGGTCTCTTCGTAGATAAGACCTGAGATACGCTTCACACCACCACGGCGAGCGAGGCGGCGAATGGCGGGCTTTGTGATACCCTGGATGTTGTCGCGAAGGATTTTACGATGACGCTTAGCACCACCCTTGCCAAGGCCCTTTTTCAAATAGGTTAGCTACCTGGTTCAGTGAGGAATAGGAATCCAGACAGTACCTTTCCACCTTTTCCACGGCCAGACATATTCTATGAGTTACTGAAAGAGTTGTAGAGACGGGAAAAACGGTGTGTTGCGACCAAGTGGCAAAGTCGGAGAGCGACAGAAGTGACGGAATGCTGATAGTGCGTGGCAGTGATTATATAGGACTGCCGATGCGAGCACGTGGTCTGTCGCCTAATTAAAGTTTTGTTGATTGATTGACAATTGTTGAAGGCACGTGTGTGTGGTTGACGCGACGCGACGCGACACATCCCTGCCACCACACCATGGATATAAATACTCTAACAACCCTTTCCCTCTACCCTTATCCTGACTGCATTTGGGGTTCACTCAAGGCACATCTAGACCTCTTCCCTCCATATCACTTGACTCTACTAAACATCAATGGCTCGTACCAAGCAAACCGCTCGCAAGTCTACCGGTGGTAAGACCCTTGTCTTCCACCTGCATTCTACTCGTGCCTCATTCGTCTTTTCCAGGCAAAGCACCCCGCAAACAACTCGCTGCCAAGTCGGCGGCACGTAAGACCTCTGCTGCCGTGAGTGCACCAAATATAAACCTCTTTGCTATCCCCCATCAACTTAGCGATCTTACCCTCTCTAGGCTACTACTGGTGGTGTGAAGAAGCCTCATCGCTTCCGCCCCGGAACGGTCGCACTGCGCGAGATCCGTCGCTACCAAAAGTCAACCGAATTGCTCATCCGGAAGCTCCCCTTCCAGCGTCTCGTGCGTGAAATTGCGCAGGACTTTAAGGTCAGTGGCTTTCTCTACACAACTTGACCCCCCGATGACTCATCCTGTAATTCTACAGACCGACTTGCGCTTCCAGTCGTCTGCCGTTATGGCATTGCAAGAAGCGGCGGAGGCTTACCTCGTCTCCCTCTTTGAAGATACCAATCTTGCCGCTATCCACGCTAAGCGTGTCACCATTCAACCCAAAGACCTTGCTCTTGCACGCCGTTTGCGTGGAGAGCGGACGTGAGGGGATATCTTGATTAGATCGACGCGTCCTTGTTTTGTATCTGACTGTATTATTTTAATTTTATTGTCTCTGTTTGAAGACCAGAAATGGATAAGATGTGGGATGGCCATGTTTGAGTGCTTTTGTGGTTGTTAAACTTGTGACGTACCGGTAACCCCCAGGGTAACCCCATCTTGGAATGGGATGTAGTCACGCTTTTAGTACATGGACGTCACTTGTCGTCCTAGCTTGGATACTTGAGATCCCTGTAGGTCAAGGTGTCTTGTCCAAAACTTCTCACAACTGCCAGTAGGGTTGCTGAGCCGAAATGAGGTACTAAATCTATGATATAGACGGTTTAATTGTTTACAAGGGTCCGAGACCTGATGCGGTGGCAGTGCCAGTCTATCAAGGAACTCCACAGCAGTCAACTACAAACCCACGCCACTGGAAAGTTATAACGACGGGCCGTGTGGGTTCTATGGGGCTGTGCGGCACGGAGACGCAGAGTAAGAGCAAGAGCCCAATGCAAAGGATGAAGAACATCGTTGGCCGCTGTGGGCGAATGACGAACTTGAACATTATCGGTGAGTCCGTCCGTTCTGCTACAACGTCGTTCACGAATGCATGCGGAACCAAAAATACAGTGGCGTTGATCACACTCCCCTATCCCTCATACTAGGACCCCACATCCAGTACAGATGTGGCGTATCCCTGAAAATTTTCCGGTTACATATGGGTCCAAATACAACAATACCGCTCCAGAATCATATAAAACGTGGGAGTTATTAGTGACGGATCCATCAAGATTTGAGTCCCTTCCCCTCGTTCCTTTGCATTAATCAATACTCATGGGAGTACAGTGCCCTCCCGTTGCATCCGTGGGAACACAGTACCCTCCCGTTGCATCCCCTCGCCGGCGTATGTTTATACCCGTCTTATCTCCGACGCGCTTACAAGAGGCCACTTGGGCCTTCTCATCCCAAAGGTGACCTCCGAGACCTCCAAGGGGGTAAGGAGCCTTGATGATCGTGCTGTCGCGTTGCGCGACGTCACGCGGCATCATCGTGCAGCACAGACCGCGACGAAGCCGATCGTTTTGCGCAAGGGCTACTACAGGTGGCCGTGTGGGATTCCCAAACCCAAACCTTCTAGGAGAAGGCACAGCCCAGCTCTGGATTACCCATCACGTGCGCCATGTCGTCCGAACGAGCCATCGACCTCTACCTCTCTCAAGACTAGGGAGGTGGGCTTTGCCGACACCGACACGCAGCCGCGACGACTGCCTCCTAGTCCTCTGCGGCGTGCTGTGTCTTGCGGCTCGTTGCCTTTCTTCGCACCCGGTAAATCGGACGTGCAGGTCCAAAAGGACACCTTTTTACCTCTTCCAGGCATCTTCATGACGACACCTTTGACGAATGGAACAGCCAGCAGCCAATCGCGTGTAAAACACAATGTCGACAAATCTTCTTTGCTGTCGCTTGCTGCCCTCCCCCGCTTCCTTCGCTTCGGTCACGTCACAACTCTCTTCCTTCCTTTTGTACCCATCTTCTTTTTCTTTTTCTTTTATCAATCCGTCTTGCTCCTCCAAACTCCCCATGAAACCGGCTTGTCGATAAGATACTCAGGAGTGCACGTACATCCTCTTCTCTTGGGAATTTTTTTTCTTTTTTCGATTCAATTAGAACCCTATGTACCACTATCTGCTCTAGTTTACCCTGATGCCAACTTCAGTCACCGGCGCCAGCCAGTCCTTTATACGTTGTACTATAGTAGTCTCCAGTAGTAGTCAGCAAGTAGTAGAATAGTCGCGGCACCTTGGTTCCCGTGCAATTTTTGTGCAGGTAATCAGCTGAGGTGACCATTCGTCGTTACATTGTACAACCCTCCAGTCGCTAGTCGACCCATATACTTTCATGAGGTGTATAACTATTCTCATCTGAAAAATGTGTTCCTCTGCAATCCACGCGCGCGTGTACAGGATAATCTAATCTGTCTGAACTCGCATCGGGCCCACCTCATTAGTTTGGCGCCAACCTCCGCGGTGCTCGGCCCTATAATATACTTCCTAGCCTGGTAATCCGCGACAACCAACCTTTGCTCTCGCGTGCATTTTGTCAGGTATGTATACAGTAGCCTTCTACCCTTCCTTCGCGACAAGGGAGCAAAAAAAAGGCAAATATATGCTACAGTATCTAATCTTATCTCTATCCAAATTTGGATCTAGTCATGTATGTGCTCTGACGATCGGACCCGAAAGTCGGTGACTTTTGGCAACACTGGTTCACTCTGGTTTATCCTGATGCCAACTTTAGTCACCGCCAGCCAGTCCTTTATATGCTGTACCAATACTTGTTTCCAACAGCCGGTTCTTGTCACGGTGCAGCCTGTGCGCGTGTAATTCAGCAACTGAAGGACCGATCATTCGTCACACTGCACAACCCGCGAAGAGTGTATATTATATCTATTGTTACTGCATCGCCCGCATCTGAGAAATGTATTTTAGTTCCTGTGCAACCTACGTGCGCGTGCTCGAACCTGCATCGGCTGCGCGCATTTATCGGCTCTACGCGGCCTAAGATGGCCGCGCCATCTCGTCTGTCGTCTGCTTCTCCGCAGCAAGTCCAACATTTATGTATGTAATCTGGTGCCTCAGGCGCGTCCATGTCCCGGACTTGTGTATTGTCCACGACTATCATTTGAACCTACACAAAACACCAAATTTATCAGCAGTGCTCAGAGACAGACATTCAACACCGTACCTGTTGCTTCGCCGGTTGTGAGGTGATTGCGCGCTGTACGCCCGAATCGGAGCTTTTCGGGGATATAGTTTTGCTTTTCTAACCCTGATACATATTGATGCACCTTTTCAGCCCATTCGCCCTTGGGAGCATCACCATGCAACTTTTGCAATTCAAAAGTAGACACCTTGTCTGACGGCACAACAAATAAGAAGCGCCATGGCCCGGCTTTTGAAGGGCGGAGAGCTGCAAGCGGTGTACGAGGTTTGAGTCAGCTTTGAATAAGCTGAAGACCCGAGACAACAATAGGATGTATCTCCATTCTTCGTGATTTTGAATACAGGTAAGGATTGCATCCGGGTCGTAGAGGATCGAATCAACAGCCAGAAAGTCGGGAGTAGAAGGTATCAAATGCAGTGGCTCTTTCCTCTGAACGACATTGGTGGAATTTCTTCAATGACAGTGGATTCATCAAAGGTGAAATGTCGAATGGGACCACGATAAGACCACGTCATTTTGTTGGAGTCGGTCAACCGACGTATCGGAAACTTGCGTTCGGCCTCGATGCCAGCCAAATCATTCAATACCCGCCTTTCGAACAGATGGCCCCCCGAGCGACGCTGTAACTGGCATCGTTGAAATTGTGTCGTAGAATTCAGCGAGCTCAACAGCTCGGGGATCACTGTACACTTGCAACAAGCGATCCAAAACCCGTCCAGAGACACCTTCAAACTTGCATCGTGCGAGGGACGGAAGTTCATAGGTATCGAATGGAGAAATTTGATTTAGCAGCCGCAAGAGATGGACGCTCCTCTGGTCTGCAAGGCGGCTAAATTGATCCATTACCTCATTCTTTTTCAATTCCAATGCTTTCACGGAGGGGGAAGCTTGAAAAGCATTGGCGAGGGTTGTAGCCGAAATACGAGGTCGATTTCCTGAGCAGCTTAAAAGAGAGATCAAAGGGATGAAGGAATACTCTACAGGGGCATCAGTCGAGCGTTGAAAGAAGCAAAGCTAAGGCCAACCCAGTTAAGATGAGCTCGTCAAGCGACCATAGTTTGACTGCAAATTTGGAAATGAGTGAGGCGTGACCTGCTTGCTTGATCCATCCTTTATATGCGCCTTTTGGGGATGATGTCTCAACAAGCTACACTACGCGACAGTGGAGGAAATCTTTTGGGTTGGCAATTCCCCTCGTCGCCGTCAATAGAAGCCACAATTGTTTCTGTTGAGGATCAAGACCGGATCGGCTCAACACCGTTCTTGGTAACATGATAGACAGATCCATCGCTGGCTTGATATAGGAATGGGCAACCTTTGATCATTTTCTCGATGATCCCAAGATGGAGATACGCGGTCTTGCCTTGACATCGGTAAGACTGGTTAGGTCATGTGAGAGAGCGAGACAAGAAACTCACCGGTTCCAGGTTGACCACTAACAATCACCGAACTACTGGAGTCTTGGGGTTGTTTCTTGATCAGCTCCAAGATATATTCATATTCTTGAGGAGGTAAAGGTGATGGGGGTAAGCGGTCCGTCAGGTTCTCCTTGAGCTCCAAAATTGACAGATCCCAAAAGCTGAGAGTACATGGGAAGAGTAAATTGATTTCAGGATCGTCCTCGTTGCTTGCCTCCGAATCATCGCTGGGAGGTCGTGATGACAAAGCTTCTACTGGGGTGACCAAGCGAAGGAAATCGAGCTTGACAGTCACGATCCGAGTGTTGCTCCCTCAACAGTGCAACATAATGCGTGGAAGTGAGCTCTACCTTTCGGAAAAGTTGCGGTTTAAGGTCCCTTCAATTCTAAATCTTTGAGTGAACTTTCTTTAACCATGGGAAATCGGTGAGAGTCGGCGGCACGGGACCGCCTGCCAAGGATTATATGGCAACGTGTGTTCGTCAGAGACATCCTGAGCTGGGGTCACCACTCCTGGGACTGCCCATTCCAATCGCAACAAATATATAAATGCGCTTGTGGGGAGGTCCCTCGGGCCACACATCAGAGAGGGTTTCCATTACGTTGAAGGGCTGATCGTTGACAGAGGGCTGATATCCGCCATCTGTTGTATCATCCGCGTCAACCTACGGGTGTAATAAGCCAGCAGGGGCCATATATTACATCAAATTTCACGTAAAGATCAGATATAGCGTATCTTTGTGAGAAAAGATCCCTGGGTGAGTGACGGGTGCGAAACCCATGCTATAAATTTGCTCCTTCAGGTGATGAACACTTTGATCAGGCGAAATAGAGACGAGGAAAGGAATCTATTCGCCCTCAATGTGCACCAGAGATTGATCATTTTTGATGTGTGGATGGCGGCCTGCGAGTTGGTCGTGGTGCGTCGTGGAAAGACTCGGGAACTGGCAGCGGTCGTCGTCGTTCCTTCACCACTTAGGGGGACCCCTTATGAGAAATGCGGGGTCGTAGACGCACCCATGTGCGACTGGCAGCGAGCATTGCTATGTCAAACTGTTTATGCGAGCAAGCAGATGTATGTATAATGATGCGGTGTTGGATAACGAGCACAGGCTTGACAAAGCGATCACTTGGACGAGCTGCGCAGTCGCGTGCAAAGCATGGAGAACAACCACTTGGGTTGGGGTACGTAATCCGGCGCAAGCTAAATTACTAACGGCAGAATAGCTTAGGACTCGATGTCGCCGAATAACGGAACACGGCGGTCACGAGGCGTATGCAAAGCCGGATGCCGCGCGAAAGGGCCAAGAGCCAAGGAGACAACTGCGCAGCGAACTGCGCAAGTGCACCGCCTCTGGAGCGATCACGTGGTGGGGTGAGCCGGGTGCAGTGGTGCAGTAATGTCATCATCTTGACCAGGCCAAGCAGAACCAGCAGACCAAGACCAGGAACGAGGACGAGAGTGCAAGGCGTCAATGAGGAGCGGCCCTCACAGCGCGCTCCGCAGCCCGCCTTTACTTCCTATCATCATCATCTCCGTCATCCTTCCTCGCTGGTCGGGATCTTATATTCTCCTCTGAACAGCCTCCGCTCCGCCCGTGTCCCATTTAAATATCCTCGGCTCTGCTCTCTCCGCCGCCTTCCACCCAAAGTTTCACGACGGATACACTCCCCCCTCCGCATCTCCCAGCCCCTCACAATGCTTCTCGATGCCCTGCCACTCTCGTTCGCACTGAGCCTACTCCTTTGCGTCGATCACGCACTGGCCACACCCACACCTTCGCCGCATGCTCAATCTTCCTCTTCGAGCCGTGGGCTGCATATCCCCATTCTCCGCCGTGCAGCTTCGCAGCGAAGTGACGATGAGCTGGGGCTATGGGCCAAACGCCAGAAGCAGTTACTGGAGGCAAAATACAGTCGACATCTCACCACGACCACGAAACGCTCCACGGGCTATAACCTGTGCGTACATGTTTCCCTTTCTTTCCTGTCACTTATCACTTATCGAACCTGTCCAGGCTTGTCAACCAAGACCTCGACTCGAGGTACGTTTGGTCACACGCATATGCCTCGGCATCCCCTGACCGCAGATGCTTTTTGCGCAGCTACTACGGCTCAATCGCTATTGGAACACCTCCAGTCGCATATAACGTCATCCTCGACACAGGTTCAGCAGACCTCTGGGTCGTCGGCTCGGGATGCGTCACAGGCTGCAACGGTCTTCAGGCTTTCGATTCATCCTCTTCCTCCACATTTAGCAACGCAAGCAAGGCATTCTCTGTGACTTATGGCAGTGGTCAAGTAAGCGGGGAGCTTGGAAAAGACGTCGTTCAGATGGCAGGCTTTGAGGTCAACAACCAGGTCTTTGGTAGGTCCTCCCAATCGTCTGGGTCCTACAGGTCGTTCAATTATGATTCCATCAGGCTTATGCGACGAGGTCTCCGACAGCTTGTTGAGTTCACCCGTATCAGGACTCATGGGGCTTGCCTGGCAAGCTCTGTCGTCATCAGGCTCCACGCCCCTCTGGCAGAACTTGTACCAGAACAATGTTTTGGATCAGCCACTTATGGCCTTCTACCTCACCCGCTTCCAGAACTCCTCTAGAGCGCAAGAACAGGAACCCGGAGGGGTTTTCACTTTGGGTTGGTTAAACCACCGCGCCACGGATTTCCTGAACTTATCATGCATCCATGACAGGCGCCACCAACACCTCCCTTTATACTGGTCAGATCGACTATCAATCTGTTCCTTCGGGCTTTGTTTCGTATTGGACCCTCCCCATCACGAACCTTAGTGTGAATTCGGGCTCGGTAACATTACCTTCGGGCTCGTCCTCATACGCCGCTATCGACACGGGAACTACGCTTATTGGCGGCCCTGCCACTCAAGTCGCAGCCCTGTATGCGCAGATTCCAGGTTCTGCCGCGGGTACCGGCAATTACGAGGGGTATTATACCTACCGTACGTCCCGCATCTCCTCGCCGTGCTCAGGACAATAAACCGTTTTCTCCGTAGCCTGCTCGACGACCGTCAACCTCTCATTTTCTTTCGGCGGCCAGACGTGGCCCGTTTCTCAGACCGACTTTCAGATGGCGCAAAGCTCGAGTAGCCAGTGCGTCGGCGCCGTCTTTACGTATTCTGCGGCCAGTGGCGCGCCCGGGTGGATCATCGGCGACACCTTCCTCAAGAACGTCTACACCGTCTTCCGCGCGAACCCGGCTTCCGTCGGCTTTGCCACGCTCGCCGCGGACGCGCAGAGCTCGGTCACGAAGGGCGGCGTGCCGACGGCGACGATCGGTTCCGTGAGCGCGAGCGTCACCGGGTCGGGACGTTCAAATCAGAATGCCGCGTTACCTGGCGCGGTCCCACATTTTGCGTTTTTGTTATGCGTCGTCATGAGCACCTCTCTTTTCTACCTCCTCTAAAAAGAGGGGAGGGGAAGGGGGGGGACTAGATTTTTCTTTCTTTTTTTTTTTTCCAAGGTGTACTCGGGACGGACGACAAGACAAGATGGTTGAATGGGATGAACGCGTACGGACAAACATACACGCTATCGTATTGTAGATCTACTATTACGTTATGACCCTGGCACTTAATCAGGCGATTGTCATTGTCGTTTTATCGTTTTTATTGTGCGCAATGCTTTTCCACGCAACGCGTCGGCACCATGTACTGTAATCTCTTTGCTTTGATCTGTACATCGAATAACGAGAATGCTCGTTCGTTATCCATGTTGAAGCGGAGCGTGACAGGGCAGATAAGATAATGTGTGAGGTGAAATCTGTGTAGATTCTTCCTTTAAAGTATGTAGAAAAATCCTATTTAAATACTGTAAGGAGTGTGCATTGGCCAGAAGGCCAGAACAATACATGACAATAATTCCTAAGTACTATTATTCTCATAGATAAAGGAGCGTGCAGTAGGAATTGTCTTAATCATTATCTATTTACATTCTTAAACCGATCGCTCCATCGCTATCGGTCCAAGCGCACCGGCAAACCGGTTCCGGTTGATCCGGTCGCCTCCGGCCCGTCTCAACAATCCATCATTTACCAGATGAGTAATGAGCATCATGCAAGAATAAGTAAGCGCGTGTGCTTGTGCTTGGCAACTTCGGTCACAGAAGGATGAGAAAGCCGCCGATGCTGACTGGCTGATCGCTTCTCTCTCCAGACCCGCCGTGAGCACGGTGTGTAGTACAAGAACCAGCGGATGTAAACCCCCCCATTCTTTCCGATAAATAAAATTGATCAGCAAGTTTCGGTTATTGTCCGAGAGGAGTCCCCCCCCCTCTCGAGTCGTCCCTCGTCGTCGTCGTCGTTCACCTTCTCTTTTTTCCCAACCAAATTTCGATGGGGAGCCCCCCCGCGCCGGCCTGCTTCCCGACGCACTCGAGCACTACGCCCGTCTCGCGAACCACCATATCCCACAGCTGCCGTTCGGCGGGATCGCGTTCTTTGTACGCCAGCACCACCAGCGGACCGGATGATCCAACGTCGTCGTCGTTTCGTGGAGCTCTTGGGTCAGCGTTTCCCGGCGCATCTGCAACATGGTCATCACCGCCAACACGACCGCCACGGTGAGGCGGAGTGCCGGTGCTCGGCGCGAGCAGGGAAGCGAGCGTCCGGAGGAGCGCGGGGAATGAAGACGTGTTGTACGTTACGTCTGCCATTCTGCGAGAGAGGGCAGGGTAGATGAGGAAGTGAGTATATATTAAAACAAATAAAAAGGGGGTGTTGGGGGGGGGAGCATGAATGATTGCTGTGTCGGCTTACACGACCAGGTCGAACCCGCCACGCTCAAGGACCACCTGGACCGGTTCAGGGAGCAGCTCTTCGTCCCAGTCGAGGGGAAGCGCAGTCGGAGGGCAACGAGGGTAGTGCGCAGCGTTCATACGTATGTTGTAAGACATGAGTTCCATCGAAGACGCTAACAAGAAAAAAAAAAGTGGGCGTCATTCGCTGAGTGGTGATGCGGGCCAATCGCAAAGGAGAGATCGAAAGGGCTCACGAAGATCGGTGGACAGTATGCAATCCTCGTGGTGGGGGGAGGACGTAATAAGATGGGCCGAGCGCAAGGCCGCAAGGACTAGCGAGACGATCCCAGTCCCAGCACCTACATGCACCAGAAACGAGTACAAAGGAATCGCGCAGGTTACCAGTCAGTTGCGTCGCAAATTAAGGAAACTGGTGGTGCCCCCCCCTCCCCCCCCGGCTGAGAAGGGGGGCCCGACCAAGTTCCAAGTCAAGGTCCGGACCTAATTCAATAATGCGACATTCCTCCCGTCCAAACAACTTCTCCTCGAGCTCCCGAACGATGGCAGGTTGCTGCTGCTGCGATGCCACGGACGCCGATACGTCCTCCTCCACCACCACCACGACTGCCGCCGCAGCAAGACGAACGAGCCACGCGCTCAAGCCAATTCCGCTGTCCCATAGTTTCTGCAAGTCACCGTGAGGCCCCATCATCAGCCATCAGCCATCAGCCATCAACGCATCAAGCCCCAACTCGACCTGAAAAAAATGCGCTGCTTCACAAAAACGGCTTATAGCTGCAGGGCGCAGTTCACCAGGGTCACCACTACATCTACCTCCCCCGACCCACGCACCTTGTCGAGATCGAAAGAAACCGTTTCTTTGATCCACATCAAAGGAGCGGCGTCTCCATCGAACAAGCGGAAAGAGCGCGTGATCGCCTCTTGCTTGGTCACACCGGTGGCCGTACTAGTAGTGGCGCTAGTAACAACGCGCGCGCTGCCGGCATCGCCTCCTCGTCCTCGTCCGAGTCGTGAAAGAGGTTCGGGAGATATTCGTATGGGGAGCGAACAAACGGGAAGTGGGACTCTGCCGATCTCGGGATCGCGCAAGTCGACGATGGAGCAGGTCACGATCGGCGCAACGCAGAGAACGAGAGCGCAGTCGAACCCCGTGGGACTCTTCTTCTTCAAAGGCAAAGGCGGCGGGATCTGCAAAACTTTATACGCGTTCTCCTGGCGCCAAGTCGTGAGCTTTGCGGGCTCCGAGAGTCTAGCAACGGTTTGAGCTGTGCGCGGGCCAGTGCATGACGCGGACTCAGAAGAGATCCACCAGTAAAAGATGTCTACGCTGGTGGGAAAGGGCTCCGTGCGGAGGTCATTGGACACTTGAGGGGTGAAGACGACCGAGGAGGATTGTAAACTCGAGTGCGGAGGAGTTCGCAAGAAAGATATGTAGAAAAACATCTCATATATCGTCTCGTCGTCTTACGGCTGAGATCTGAGAGCTGATCAGGGGCGGACGGCGGCGGCCCGCGCGCCAAGACATCAATACTGTATCAACTTAATTATTGAATCTTTTGTCTGGCACTACTATCCGACTTGAGTGTGTGGACACGCATCCCATCCCACACTCGCATCCCATACATATGGTAGAGTGTTCCAAAGGCTGCGCCTCCCAAGTGTGCATAGTGGTCAAAGAACCTGCCAGATAGATAGCATCGTCAGAACCGTCCGCGGATAATGCTAGATTGGGCGTGGACATTACCTCCATCCCCGTAGGATGCCTATACAGTCAAGTAAGACCATCCCACCAACCCCGTATTGAATCGGAAAAGAGGGTGTGGGAGGGAATACCAACGACACTTCGGCCTCGGGAAAGGCGAGCGTGGAAATGATGACCGTGCCGTAGATTGCGCCAGACGCGCCAAGCGAGGGCAAGATGGTGGGGACGGTGGCCGCGGCAGCATCCGTGGCAGCAGGCCGCGCGCTTGACTTGGCAGCGGATGAGAGACTTGAAGAAATTTTATGGAAGACACTAGGGGACCCTGCTTTGTCAGGATGAACCAGCTTGGAGACCAATCGAGGGTAGATAAAGCGTGCGGTGACGAAGTGTGAGACGAGTGAAGAAAATAGGCCAGCTACGCGTTGGTATCACAGTCAGAGACGGGCGAGCGGAGCAGTGAGAGGAAACACCCACCGGAGAGGTAAAGTGCAAGAAAGTGGTAGATTGCAGTGGATTCTCTTAGATGAGATGGGGCCTGTACCTGTTCGCGGGTCATCCACGTGGATGTGGCCGATGCTGAGGATCGAACAAGGTCAAGGCAAGATCTCAGAGAGGAATAAGGGCAACATCACCATACCAAAACTCGTGAGGGCCATGCAATTGAACGCCAGATGCATAAATGACGAGTGGCTACCCAAACGGACGGTCACACCAACACGCTGGGAGGAGAGTAACGGTCAACTCACCTGAACATGGACGTCAGCATGGTATACGTTTTCCCGCTGAGAGGTGAGTGGGTGAAATGGGTCATCATAATAGGCCGAAGAGCAGGGATCTGCCATGCCATCCATATTCCGACATTCGCCGCCGCGATGGCATAGCCAGCTCGTCGCCCCTCAGACGCATTGAGATACATCTCAGCTAATCGCGCATAAGAGTGCAAGATGACGCTCTTCGCGACGATGGGAGCATCCGCGAGTAAATCGGTCAGCGTCGCCAGCTGCGTCTGGAATTTCTGCAGGTTGGGGGAAAACACATTCAAGTGCGAGTGAGAATGGGAACGAGGCAAAGTAAGAGCGAGGGACATTGAGAACTGCGAACCTTCAGAAGGAGCTGCGCTTGCACGAACCGCATGTCACCCGTCGTCGGGGCTGCCGTGCTCCAGCGTCTCTGGCTGGTGAGATAGCCCATCCAAAAGTTTGTCTCGACATTGGTATTGTGGGCGGCGACGACGTAGACGAGCGCGGAAGCGCCAAACACAAACTACAGTAGCCAAAATGGACGACAACAATTCGATCAGAGGGGCCGAGACGCCAACTCGGGAGTCTCCGCTCGACGCACTATAATGTGCTTCCCTATCTCCGGGTGCTTGACGGCGTCTGCAAAACATGGCAAGGGACTGGTGCGAGCCACTTGCTCACGAAACGATGGGACGGCCGTCGGTCGTAAATGTGCATTGCGCAGACGCGGTGGTACTGATGAGTTTCGAGGGAAACGTGGTCTGAATGAAAACGAAAACGGGCGTGGTGTATAGTTGAGGAGATGAACAGAGGGACGAGAACAGGCAAACCAGCTCATCAGACAACGACGACGACGACGGACGCGACTCGGAACTCGCGATTCGGACGGACGCGGACGCGACATAAAGACATGGATTACATAATCAAGCTCCTGCTTCCAGTCCCAGCCACTCTTCCTCCTCGTCTTCCGTTTCTGAATCCAATCCCCGCTTCCTTTTTGCACCGTTCTCAGGTTCTTGCTCCGGATGGTTCATCTCACCATCTGCGAGGGTTATGCAGGTTAATCGGCTGCCCTTTGAGTCGTAAGTGACCACGGGCGATATCTCTGGAATGTCAGCCATTTCTACCGGGGAGGGAGGGGGTAGAAGTGACAAGTCGTAAACATTGATTGTCCCGTCTGAGGACGCCGCGCTCAGAATGGTCGTGGAATCCCGCAAAGTTGATGGGAGAGCTATTCTCATCGTATCAATTGCCTTGACCCTGTATGACCATTTGAGTAGAAAGCGCGTTGAGAGGGGGGTCCACAACATACCGGTTCTTGTGTCCAACGAGGTGCGCGATGGGGCGAAGGACGGTATCAGTGTCGGTAGAGACCTCGTAGGCGGTTGTCTTTTTGTCTTCAGCAGCAACGAAAACAACCTCGCCTCCACTAACTCTCTGAGCAAACTTGACGTCATGTATGCGAGAGGCGTGTTCCAGCGTATAAAGGACTGCCAGTTCCTGAGAAGGCGGAGTGAGATAAGGATGGCCAGAGGGTGTGTCAGTATCTCACCATCGAGTAGACGTTGATAGTTTTATGGTTCTGAACAATCAGTAGCGACCCGGTAGTTGACCACCGCACAAGTTCGCCCTCTGAAAAAAAGAGCAGGTTTGTATTCCCGAGTAAAACGACCTGCACATTTGACGCGTACCAAAGCCAAGTTTCATACTTGCCGCCCTCCGCCCCCGCATGAGGTCCCACATGTAGAGCATCCGGTCCTTCCCAACGCTCAGCGCGACCTTCCCAGATGGATGCACAGACATGGAATTGACCCGTCCTTTGTGGCCCTTCAGCGATCGAAGCACTGCCCAGTCACGAGCGCGAAAGACGCAGAGGGTCCCATCTTCGGACGCCGAGATGAGGTGTGAGCGTGAAGGGAAGGTAAGATGGGTGATGGAACCTAAAAAATATTATGTCGGTTCGTGTACGGTGCAGCATGAGAAAGGGATGGTTGTAGAAACCTTCGTGTTGCATCAGTCCACCGACTTCCTTCCGTCGCCTGAGATCCCAGACCTTGATGATCTCGTCTCCGCTTCCCGTCGCGAGCCATTTACCACCCTGCGGCGATGCAGCCACGGCTTTGATGCACGAGACGTGAGCGGGAAAAATGAAGATCGGCTTCAACGTCCATTCGAGTTCTGAGGACGCAGGTGAAGAAACAGATAAGGTCCCCTCAAGGCCATAAAGAAGGCGTTCGTAAGAGCCGACAATAATTTTGAAGGAGGATGGCAGGGAGGATTCCTGCTTTTTCTCTGAGGTCAGACTAGCGTCTCCCAGTTCCGTCACGGTCGAGACATCGCCGAGTACATCGTCGTCCACAGAGGTACCGACCTTGCGTCTGCTACTTTTCGACGAAACATTCCGGGTTTTACGTGCAGATGGGGCTAGTTCTTTCTCTGGCTTTACGTTAGAGTGCTCTCTGTGCTTTGCTTTCTTTGCTCGTCGTTCCGTCGTCTTTGCAGATTTTGGGTTGGAAGACATAAGTGAAGGACCCGAAATTGGGGTTAGGGGCTCCGATGCTACGTGAACCCAGGCCAACCCAAAACCAAAGGAGGGAAAGCCATGCGACGATGTCTGCAACAACGAAGAACGCTTGGCCCTCGTAATCTCTCCTCTCGCTTTCTTGTCACATATCAGACTCAGGCTTCGTGGCGCAACACCGTGGAGAAGAAAAATGATAGCGTGAATGCGCTTGTCTGTGTCGCTCCAGATGACGCGGGCGCCATTTCAGAGGGCTCGTTGAATGGCATGACGGTAGCAGTCAAGGACAACATATGCACTAAGGATATGCCTACTACGTGCTCTTCCGCTATGCTTCGAGGTAAGTCCAGGAATGCCTCGCCTCGTCTCGCCTCGCCCCGCTCGAGCGCGCGTGATGTTGACTTTTATACACGCGGTTTAAGACTTCCAATCCCCATTCGACGCGACCGTCGTCCAGCTGCTGAACTCTTCTGGCGCGACGATCATCGGAAAGACAAACTGCGACGAATTCGGCATGGGGTACGTCTACGAACGCTGTTCGGATCTGCCCGTCTCCATCCGTAGCCTCACATTCACATAGATCTCTGAACGTCCATTCCATCCATGGACCGGTCGTCAACCCGTACCAACATCCATCGAGCACCGTGGATTGGCATGCGCGTGAGCGCCGCTCGGCCGGAGGCAGCTCGGGTGGGAGCGGTGCTGCGGTCGCCGCGGGCATCTGCGATGCGTAAGCGCCACGTTCAGTCAGGGTCGTTTGCGCCACGCTCCTACCTACTTGGTACATTCCATACACAGGGCCCTCGCAACAGATACGGGTGGATCTGTCAGGCTACCGGCCTCGTACTGCGGTGTCGTCGGGCTTAAGCCATCTTACGGGCTGATCAGCAGGTGATGGCATTTCTGACCCAGTACGAGCAGGGAATGAATTGACGGCCCTTTTCAAAGATGGGGCGCAGTATCGTTTGCCGATAGTCTTGACTGTGTGGGAATCATTGGCAAGGATGTCTCTTCTGCTTCCCAGGTATTCGGTTCGTTCTACTGCCCTTTTTGTCAGATATTTTTCATTTATCGCAAGCCAAGACGTTCTCTCGGTGTTTGACGAAAGGGATCCCACCGCAGCTCGTCCAACAACACGCGAAACAGCTCGAGAGCTATCTTCGGAATACATGGCCGAGTGGGCGCTGTCGCATTCGGATGCAGAGCAACTTCGCATCGGAATCCCCCAAGTGCGTTCGCAGCCGCCAGTCTCTATTTCTATTCGATCCACTTGCCTCATCTCCCGGGTTTAGGAATACTTTCCGGCATCGCTCGACAGATCCATCCTATCTCCCTTCCGCCGCGTCGTTCGTGCGCTGCAGGACCGCGGTGCGACCGTGCTCCCCGTTTCCCTCCCAAATACTAGTTACGCCCTGAGCGCGTATTATATCATCGCCAGCGCGGAGGCGAGCAGCAACCTCGCGCGCTACGACGGCGTGCAATATGGGTTGCACGTCCCCCTACCGCCCGACTCTATTGCCCGCTCCCCCGCGGAAGTGTTCGCACATTCGCGCACGGCGGGCTTTGGCGCGGAGGTGAAGAGGCGCATCTTGCTGGGCACATACGCTCTCACCGCCGAGTACGCTCGCTTCACATTTTTTCAAACAAAATTCATCCCCTGGGGATTATTGATCGCGGCAATTTTCTCCGCGCAGCGCGTTTGATAATTACTTTTTGCAAGCGCAGCGCTTGCGCCAGTGTATCCGCGACGACTTTATGCGCGTCTTCCGCGTACCCAACCCGCTTGCGCGGTTGGCGGCGGCGGCGGCGGCTCCAAACCCGGCTGGTGTCCACGTCCTTTTGCACCCGTCGGCTGTTCGCACGGCTCCGCGTTTGGATGAGCAGCAAGACGGACACGGACTGGATGCGTACACGCAGGACGTTCTCACAGTGCCTGCCTCCCTCGCGGGTCTTCCAGCCCTGAGTGTGCCGATCGCGCCTAGTGCGGAGGGAGATGGTTGGCCACTAGGTGTGAGCGTTGTCGGGCAATGGGGATGCGAGGCGATGGTCCTGACCATCGGGGCAGCCATTGAGGATGCTGAACGAGAGGTGCAGCAGCGACGCCGCTCGGGTAATGAGTAGTGGATTATGTGATGCTACGCACAATCACAGAGCCTATAACTAGGGACATATACTAGGCAGAGCAGGGAAGATAGCGTGTGAGTGGGGATTATCAGCTAATAATGCTCATAATTTATGGTACAGATGCGTGCGAAGGGATGATACTGGGAACGCGAATAATGAAGAATGAGATGAGGGTCAATTGACTGCTCACCCGATGTCTACGCGAAAGCAATAAAATAGAGCAGTGGTTACCGGCTCGCACCCCACCGAAGGATACCTTCATAAATGGAGTACATAACGATAGCGTTGGGTACGACGCGCATGAGATGTGCGCTGAGACCGCCGTATAACGATCGTGCACCCTCTTCGGCTATGACAAGACGGAGGGTTTGGATCAAGCCAGTATATTTTTTTCTACCGTCCACGAGTGGTTGTCGTAACCGCGTTCGGAGAACCTACATAATGAGCCAGACCCAGATGCGTCAAACACGCCTCGGGCGCACGAGAGGAAGGGAAACGCCGAACCTCGTGAGGATAAGTGATGAGGCTGGCGACGCACTTGGCCGTTCCGGCGGAGCCCAGCATGCCAACCCATTCTTGCAAGCTGCCTTTTCCCTCCGTGCCGGCCGTCAGACGCTTGAGGCGCTCGTACAGCACCCACTGGATCGTGCCCTCTGTGACGCCGAGGTAACTCGCGCTGAGACCCTTGTAGAAACCGCGGATGCCCTCCTCGCGCGCAATCTGCCTTATCGTCGGGACGACGCTCCCGGGCATCGCCGCCGCCGCAGTCTTTGGGGGGGTCGCTGCCTTGTTCGAGGCGGAGAGCTGCAGGCGAGTCTTGACGACCCAGATGGGATTCGTCGCCGTGCCGGTCGCGATGCCCGCGACGGCGGCGGCGCAGAGGTGCACGTAAGAATTTTCTTGTCCGTTGTTGAAGCGGTTGGCGATGATTTGTTTTCCGTTGCCGTACGTGAAGAAGTTTATCGAGCGGGCGGGGACGACGCCGACCAGAGTGGGCACGAGACCCTTAAATAGCGCGCGCGGGGACTCGTCTCTTGCAATATCCCTGTTCGTTTTTGTTTTTTTTGGGGTTGGTTGCGGAGGTGTAAGAATGTGGCAAAGGAAAGACCGAGTAAAGGGAGGGGACGCAACCGGATGAGATAGGCAGTCTCGACAAAGTGCCATAAGACCCCTCCAGGCCGTCGAACGAGCACGACGCTGTCGCCCACGAGAGTACCAACGCCAGCATGTTTTTGACGAAACAAGTCCGATTGCAGTCGCGTCTTGACCACGTCGAATGGACTTGTGACGACGGCGCCGCACATCCCCCCAAGACTGAGCGGGCAAAATCAATGAGAAGCGCCATAGGAAGGTGTGCGCGCGTACCCTCCAGCCATGAAATGCTGCCATGATTTTGCGGGCAGCCAGGTTGTGGCGGTGGACGTATCCCGGGCGAGGATGGACATATCGAGTCGAGTGGGGTTGACTGTCCCCCGCCGTGTTGTGGCAGCGAAGCGAAGCGCGGCTATGACTTTTTTTTTACGCGCGTCCTGATTTAGTGAACCAAGGAGAGGAGAAAAGATAAGATCAAACTCTTTATTTCCCACATTGCTGAAAAAATGTTCGTCTTGTCGATAGTAAAGGTCAAAACATCTTCTTTCCCTCACTCACACGCACCGCTCTCTCAAACTGTCCCCTACAAAACAGGACAAGATTCCCATACATCCCTCTCAATTCGGCCTTCCTCCCGAACAGGCTATCATCAACGAACTAAACAAGAAATACGCGAACCGTGTCCTTCACGATGTCGGCCTCTGCATCTGCGTATTCGACGTGGCAGAGGTAGGGGAGGGTAAGATAAGGTACGGCGATGGATTTCTTTGGTATACAGGTGAGTTCAACTGCGGCCAAACAAAAAAGATGAGCCATCGCGTCGTGCGACGTTTTGATCCAATATCATAGTCGTCTTCAGGTTGACCGTCTTCCGGCCATTCCCTTCCGAAGTGATCTTGGCCAAGGTCAAGTCCTCGGATGAGGACGGCATCCAGCGTGAGTTTCTGGGCGCAAGTCGTTCGCACAGCGACTCAACGCGCCTGGTATCATAGTATCCGTCGGTTTTTTTGAAGACATGTGGATTCCGCTCGTTCACCTCCCACAACCGTGCGCCTTGTACGCGTCCTTTCCTCTCCCTTTCTCTTCCACTCACTTTCTGCTTGTCCTACGCAGCGACCCCAACGAACGCGCCTATTTCTGGTTTCCAGGCTCCGAGGCAACATCAACTCACGAACTACTCGATTCCCCAGATGCGGAACGCCTATACATCGATCAAGGGGAGATTGTGCGCGTACGAGTGGAGAGAGACGAATTTTGCGATGATGAGCCAGGTCCACCAAAGGCAACAGAGGGGGTCCTTATCAGCGGACAAGCTCGGCGTCTACCATACACAGTGACAGTAAGTCCTTGGTCTTCTTCAGTCTATCCCGCACGGTATGAGCGGAGACCTCTCTGTCCCTCGTAGTGCTCTATCGCTGAGCAGGGTCTCGGGCCAATAGCATGGTGGAAGACCGTAGAGGCCACAATGGATGAAGGATGACCGGTCGGTGACCCACTTCATTTTGAGTGCACAACGGAGAGGTCGGGTTAATCCACCCAATGTAACTGTTCGAGCTTCCTTCACAATGATCATCGCCTTGATTGGCGGTAGCTCGACTGAACTCATGACTGACAGCAGGAAAATATGCTGTTCCAACAGCTTGTGCAGGATCACACTCAGCTTTGACAACTCAAGTCATCGTACCTTTCGTCGTGTTGCGTTCGATAGCCACGTCCTTGGACGAGTAATCTTGAAGGTTCACGACATCCTGAGACAATCGCATCGTTTTACGGCTGGTAATTTTATAGATCAAGTTCTTGGACTGTGGACTTGAACAAATTGTCTCCCCGGCTTTTATCGTCCACCCGGGACGCTCTGGGACGGAGCAGCTCTACGCGGCGTCTGCCAACCCGTCCATCTGCCCAATCCGATGAGATCGCTCGGCGTCCCGGCCATTCAACTATCGTGACAGAAATGCCTGCCAGGTCCTCTGGCCTCCGCATACTCAACCACGTTCACCAGCTACCGAAGGACAAATCGAGACGACGGAGTGTTCATAACCCAGTCACTGCTACTTTCCATGCGCATCCCCGAAGATCCACTAATACATTCTCAGAGAAGGAGCGTTTCGCTCTGGTCCAGGAGAATCACGAAAGACGACCCTGCGCATCAACGGCGCTCCACCGCTGTCCGAGGTTGGGAGCATGGTATCTTAGGTGATACGCACCTGCCGTTAACAGAGGCGCAGAGGATCCAGAGTCTCCGTAGAGGGAGGAAACTAGCACAGGTATGCACTTTTTCAGAACTTCTTACTTCCAGACATTGAATGTAACTTTTTAACCTTGCAGCTCTTTGGAGCAGAGCCTCCGATCGCCTTGCACAGGGCGGCCTCTCCCTTTGATGAACTAGTATCGCCAAACAGCATCAAAGGAGAAAAGCTTAAAACATATCTCGCACTTTCCTTGAGCGACTTGCTTTCCATACACTCTGACCGTTCATCGATGCAACACTCTCATTCAAACCTATCTTCGATCTCGATTTCTTTCCCATCCTCTAACTCTTCAGCACATGAAACTAATTCATCTCAAGAACCCGAGGGTTGATCATACCTCTCAATACCAATGACGATCCGAATCTGGTCTCACGAGACTGACGAACCGCTGGATGATAGTACCACCGGCGACATTGCGAGCCGCCAAGTTATCTTGATTTTTCGGAGTCACATACAACGATCTATCAGTTAAGTCAGTTAAGACCATGACGGGACGTCAGACTGACGGAGAGGTTGTACCATCATCAGAAGTGGGCGTGAAGATACAGGAGCGAGGTTGGTTCTGGAATAGTGTGGATAATGGTAAGAGGGATGACGCACAAGAGGCGGACATGCACTACGTTATAGCGCTTCGATGCCGCGAGGCAAGTAACTCATGACAAGTCACCCCTCCCTGACATCACTCGCCCAACCAGTGAAGGAGGCACCTTGTCGCCGTACCGAACAACACTTTGCAGCACTATGGTTCAGCGAGGCAACGGCGAAGTACAGGGGCCCTAGCTGTGGCCCAATGACGGCTTTGGCTCGGCTTCAGTTCTGGAAAGCCTGTGATATCACCACTTAACCCTACTACTTCACCTTTCCATCCATGAGCAACCCAGATCATCACTGGCACTTCAACTCCAGCTGCGCCTAGACATGAACCTATTCCTGCTTCAATGTCTAAGCTCATTGTTATCGAAGCCGAGTTAATCTGGTCCAGCTTGAAGGATTGGTCTGTCTAGCTTGCACGCAACCTCAGCGACGACCTCGACGCGCACAATACGCCCTGTATCACCAGTCTTTGCCAGTACGCTGGGCGACGATCATGCACCCTACCCTCCTGTAGTACACGCTCGACTTACCCATTTGCGACTGGCTTCTCCCTTGGCAGGCTTCTCGTCCGTCCTCATCGCCTACGCCACCCTCGTGCTCTATGCGTGCCTGCGCCGCTCCGATCCTTTCACCAGTCCCCAAGCGCATGGGCTACATCGTCATGTCGCAGATACCGATCGCCGTGTCCCTCGCCAGAAAGACAAACTTTGTTGAGCTCGGCGAGTGGAGTCAGTTATGGGAAGGTACGGTTCTGCCTTTGGCCACCGACCGTCTTTCTTTGTCGTAAAGTGTCGATCTGGATGTGTCACCGTGATCGCTGCTGCTGTCTAGGCCTTTGGTTTTTGTACGTATCTGCCGATTAACCGCACCACTATGCCCATCCCTGCCGAATAGTCTACAGGTGGTCTCTGAGTGGAACCATAGGAACTGAACTGTTCCTTCTCAGATATGTGGGATTTGGTTGCCCTCGATGCAAACTGACTGTGCAACTTATTCTTTATAATTCACGTCACCAGCTTAGCTGTCCTTTTATTTGCTGTGCGCCATTTCTCTGCCCTTCCTTGTTTCTTTGTCACTGATTGATAAGGTGCAATGAGATAGTATATATGTATACAATGATCTCTTTTGAGAACTAATATATCATCAGACACCACTGATGAGCTATACTAATAAACTAGGTTAGATTATTAAAATGAAAATGCACAATTACTTACTGTGGCAATCTAAGAAAAATTGTAGAGGTTTTTCACTGTTAAAATTTGAAGGGCTAACTCATTTTAGATTGTATGTCATTCAAAAAGTAGTGATCCCATTCTTGCTCTACTAAATCTCCTGCCTTCTTATGCATAGAGAGGGCATACTCAAAGAGGATTTTGGCACTTTCTGGTTGTGATCTTGCCATTTGTACTCTACCCAATTTTTGAAAAGTATGTCCTTGATTTAAAATGTCATTGATGTGCTTAAAAGATTCTAAGGCTTTCTGATATAGATTTTCAGCCTCATCTAATTGATCAAATATAAAATATATGTTTCCAAGTTCTCCATAATCATATCCTTGACCAAAAATATCTTTGGCAAGCTTATGAGACTTCAAAGCCTTATGATAGAAATCTATAGCCTTCTCTAGCTTTTTTGATTTCACATATATGTCACCAAGTGCTCTATAGTCATTTCCTTGGTCTAGTATACTATTGGTGCTTATGTGAAGATCCAAGGCTTTTTTAATGAAGTCTTCAGCATCTTGGAACTCATCTGATATATAATGTGCAAGCCCAAGTCTATAATAATCACACCCATTGCCTATAGCATCATTTGCAAGTGTGTGAAGTGTTAAGGCCTCATGGAATTTATTTTTAGCCTCATGGAATTTATCTTTAGCCTCATAGAATTCATTTTTAGCCTTATGTAGCATGCCTTGTTTAAAATAAACTCCTCCAAGTGCTTTATGAACATTTCCTTGGCCTTTAACATCTTTGGCATGTTTATAGAATTTTAAAGCCATTTTAAACAGGTCCTCAGCTTCATTGAATCTGGATTGAAACAAGTGTATTTCACCAAGAAGCAATAAAATATTAGCATGTAAAGGGCTTTTATTTTTTTGGCTGGCTTGACACAGATTTTCTGCCTCCTTTAGCTTAAGTTTTGCATCTTCAAATCTATAAGCACTATAATGCAGTCTTCCCCATATTTCAAGACACATAATTAAGAATGATGTGGAAGCATTTTTTTGTTGTACAAATTCAACAGTTTTTCTTATTAATTTATCTGAGTGATCCCCAATATTGGCATGAAACATTGTAAAAGTGCAGATAGCATGAATAAGCTTTTTATAATCCTTAAAGTCTGACTCTAAAAGGCCAAATAATGTGGCTTTTGTGTTATTCACTTCAAGCACCATCTCTGCATAACTGCTGGCTTGTACTTTATCAAACTGAGTAGATGCCAAAGTGATGTAGAAATCATCAAGAGCATTTTTATATTTTGGAGATGTCATGATATGATTCATGCAAAAGCTTTGAATAATTGAATAAGTCTGATATCTCTCTTCACTCTCTTCAGTCATATATATCAGACTACACTCCTGAAGGGCAGAAAGGCCAGATAAAATGTCCATGCTGTGGAGGATCCTTTTAAACCTCTCCACCTGCTTTATATGAATCCCATCTGGCAGCATACTAAGAACTCCAAGCAAATCTCTGGCAGATGGACTAGCTCTCATCCTACCACTATCAATAGATAGCTGGATGGAGACATCAAGATTTAAGTGCCTATTTCCCTGTCCCCTATGAATAAACTTTGTATGCTTTTCATTCCACTGCTTTAGCAATAACTCTGCTGATGTGGCCTGAGCACAGTGGGCCAACAGGGTAACAGCAAGAGGAACACAGTCCACAGCCTTTACAAGTTCTTCTGCATAGTCATCATAGTTATCCGTAGTGTGCTTCCAGACTCTGCTCGCAGCATCACAACCCAGAGTCCTGAGTGGACGCAGAAAGGGCCTCGTCCACTGGATCTTCCCTGGCCGCACTGTGCCCCGCATTGTGATCAGCAGGGTAGTTTGTTCAAGCCTAGCAACTCTGGATAACAGTTCTTCGATGGAGGACTTCGTTTTCCCGTCCTGATCCCATGGCGTCTCAAAGTTATCAAAACAAAGGATGCAGTCCTTTGTGTTCAATGCCATAGATATACTAGGCCAGGAGACATCTGTAGCCCCATCCAAGAGACCGAGCGTCTTTGCAAGCTCAGTCAAGAGAGCACCAGACGAGGAGACTGATTCGCAGGCAATGAAATATCTAGCATGCCCAAAGTGTTCTTGGACACGTTCATGAGTGAGCACCGCGCTTGCGAGGGTGGTCTTGCCATAACCACCAGGCCCGAGGATTGCGATGCGGGCAGGCTGAGGGCCATCGCG
The DNA here is from genome assembly GCA_022376555.1 of Russula compacta. Classification (NCBI taxonomy): domain Eukaryota; kingdom Fungi; phylum Basidiomycota; class Agaricomycetes; order Russulales; family Russulaceae; genus Russula; species Russula compacta. Next base: position 25,156 of record WTXH01000065.1, on the reverse strand, counting down.
GAAAATCATGTCAATGATCTCGGCTAGTTCGGAATCACGTCCAAAGCACGGCTCCTGAGGCATTGGTCTAGATGGGATAAGCGTACAGTCAAAGGACTGTTTTTAGACACTAACATGGCAATGTCAAATGAGCTGGAGAGGCGACTAGTAGATGGACTACCACGAGTAACCTATTGAAGACGTCGATTTGATTGTGATGGATTGATATCGTAAGGATTCATACCTTGGGTTCTTTAGAGAGTTTCTCCAGACTATCATTTAACCTTAGCTTGCACTGCAGACGATAAGTTAGGCAACTGACACGGATAGAGAATTGACGACAAACATGGAAAATCTGGAGCACGTCCGAAAGCTTGCTATCAAACTCCTTGACCTGCTTTAGCAAGCTTTTGGGCGAAAAGATCTTCTTGATACGTCCGATTTCGTGGCTTTGATTGAGCGCACGCTCGAGCCCATCCAGGTCACTTGAGTATGATGAGCCAGCGACAAGAGCACGAGAAATGTATGACATACGACTCGAGAGACTCAAAGATTTTGCATAGATCGGGCGGAAGATCTTTTCTTTCTCGGTTGTGTTTCTCACAAAACGCATCGACTTGACCCAACAGGCCAGCGATCCTCTCGAATTTCTCCTTTGCCGCATCCCATTCTTTCTCGTACTGCTTCAACTCCTGTTAACATGCTAGTAAGATGAAACATACATCATCGTGGAGAGTAGTCAAACACTCGCATCTCGGATGGTGAGCACAAGGTTGATGAGGTGTCCCACGGGCGAGATGTAGGGAATCTTGGCAGCAAGGGCACTTGCCTCCTTCAAACCGCCCAAAGAAGCCTCGATCGCACCTATCGTAGTGTCTCCTCCGATTGATTCCGATGATGTGGGATCGAGAGAGGTAGCTAAATGGGCCAATCGATGAGTTAGAGGAGAACGCCGTCGAATATGATAAAATAGCACTCACAGTCTAGCTGATCAATGTCAGAAGACGACGCAGGAAGGATCCTGCGAAAGGTTTTCTTCAGTGATTCGGATTGCATTTTATCGGATGATCTTGCGGTTGTGGTTGTGGTTGTGGCGACGAACAAGGACAACTGGGCGGAGTTGGTTGCAGCCGAAGGCAGTGCCTGGGCCATGCGAACCAGCACACAAACGTGACAAACGAACCCAGCGTGCGTGCCATCCACACGACGGCCTGCGATGATTCCGATTCTCCTGTTTTATTCTCTGTCGTGGTTACCAATGTATGTTCTTGAATTCGGATTTGCAAGCAGGGTCTGAGACAGCCTGCTGTCCGGACGCATCCTAAGCCAAGTGTTGTCACCGATAAGACAGAAGAAGCCGTTTTGTCGCGGGTATGGACTAGTACTACTCTCCCCGATGACGATGATGAGGGTCCGCAATCCCCTCTACTATTGCGGGAATCCCATTGTGTTCCCAGTCTGCAGCTACGAAGGTGACTACAAGCAGTTGGGCATAATGTGGGACTCCATATTAGCTCTACGTGCCCATGTGCTTCTCGCTGGTTCAATGGCGCCATGTTCCGGCTTCCCCTGGTCGTTCGGCCTTGTGGACACGCTATACGCCATCTTTATCCCTTGGCTTTCTTGCTGCTATCTTAGTGCTACCTTGACATTTACATAAGCAACGTTCTGGGATTACGACCCTGAGCAGGCGCATGTCAACACGGTGTTTTCCAGCCGTCGCCTTGACTGTATTTCGGGTGCACCATATATTTCACTATCGTCAACGTGCATTCTTGCAAGGCCGGCATTAGTCGTTGTCCAACTAACTGTCACCAACGGTGTTGAATACGTGACATTCATGGTCGGGTGTGAAAGGTCCTTGTTAAGGGATTCTTGTTGAGGCCTGGTAACTACAGTCCGGATGGCACGGACTACTGTACTCACGGCTGGCAACTCCACTACATCACCTCAGTGGAGCGCCTTCCGCCGATGTGCGCGGAAGAGTGCCCAGAAGGCAACTTTGCCGGGTGTCAGAACAAAGCGATTTTATCGAGCATCTATGAACTACGCACCAAATTGCAGAGATGGTTGCAGATGGTGTGTACTCTATGTTTAGACAGAACGCTATTGAGAATACCTGTAATCATTGCGGATGGTTTAGTCTTACGCACCGTGCAACAACTTACGGGCTGCGCTACGAGCCCTGTGCGTCTGATTCCGCAGGCGGGAATGGAACGATAGTTTCTACCGGCTGCACTCTCTCATATACTTCTCTCTTTCGCTGGGATCGCAAAAAGTCATCCTCTCTTTCCTTCATTTTGCGTTTCCGTCTCTCGTCATCCCGAAGAACGCCCTGGTACATTGTCTGGAGAGCGAGAATTGAAAAGGCCCATAGAATGGTGGGGGGAAGATAGTACGCACATCGTGTTCTTGCTGCTGAAGGTAATGAACACCCCATACGGTGAGTGAGGATACGACAATGGAAGCGAACAATGTAGCCTTGGCCACTCGAGACATTGAGAACACCCGCGACCCGCGACGCCCGCTAATCCGCGTGCCGACCACTCGATCACGTGATGGACATTTTCATTTTCATCGCGCGCACTAGATCCAAATATGGAAATAAGAAGTATGTCAAGGTCTGGATGACATCGTACGACACGTCGGTTAACCATGTCCGCGACCTCGACAGCGACAAAGCCTGCTGAACTTCGTCAAAGAGTCACCAACGGCTCATCAGAGGCTACCGTCACAGATGAAGGGCGCAAGACTGATAAACTCCTCGACTCTCATACCAGGTGAGTTCCTCGACATCTGAACAACTCTCCCTCCTTCCCACTCATCTCAACTCACTCGTGAGGTGGGAGTTTGGCGGTCCATGGGGCGTCACTGCCATGATGATCGGATTCCCGATACTCATGTACTACTTGTGGATATGTCTCTGGTTTTATGACGGCCGGCTCGTCGTCCCGACTTCCGTTGAAGGAATCAAACCGTTCATTCACAAAATGTGGACTCACATCCGCGATGTCAGTTCTCCCCCTTGATCGCGTGAGTAGAAACAGAGTCATCTAACCCGTTTTTCCTCATGTAGGATGCCAGCCCGAACCTCTATGCTTGGAAAGTATATTCCGGCCTCATTTTCTATGAGCTCTTCCTTGCGTGGGTCATGCCTGGTTATATGCAAGAAGGCTTGCCTGTGCCATCTCTGGGATACAAAACTCTCATGTACAACTGTAACGCGCTCTTTTCGGTTTACTTCACCTTCATCACTGCCGCGGTCCTTCACTACTATCAAATATTCCGCCTCACGGAAATCATTGACAATTACGGCCACATTATGTCTGTTGCCATGATTTGGGGCTTCGGTGTATCCTTTGGGACTTATTTTTGGACCGTCGCCCGTGGTGAACAGATGCGCATGTCGGGTAGCTTCATATACGATGTGTTTATGGGCGCCGCTCTCAACCCTCGTATCGGTCCCGTTGACCTGAAAATGTGGGCGGAAGTCCGCATTCCTTGGGTAATCGTGTTCTTCCTGGCCGTCTCGGGTGCATGCAAGCAGTATGAGCAATATGGTGCCGTCACCCCCGTACGTGCCTTTCTTTTCTCATCCTAGATGACTGGCATTGAGCAGTGTTCCCAAGAACATGGCGTTCATGTGTCTCGCCACCTGGTTTTATCTGAATGCATGGTGAGTTGTGATTTTTCGTCAAGTGCCCTCCAGCCGCTCACCTCGTGTCGAAAGCTGCAAAGGCGAAGAGTGTATTCCCCAAACATGGGACATGTTCCACGAAAAGTGGGGCTTCATGGTTATCTTCTGGAATTTTGCCGGCGTCCCATTTGTGAGCCCATGAATATCGTCCTGGTCACATTATTATTCTGATACCTAATCTAACCTTGACAGACCTATGTTTACTCGGTCGTTTACATGGCCTCCCATGAACCGGAGAAGTACAGGTTTTCGAACCCAGCGTACATTGCGCTATTCGCCACGTTAATCACGGCGTACTGCATGTGAGGACACATGATACACCCTCCCACAGCCGCGAGAGATCTGACGCCGCAACTCCAGCTGGGACACCTCCATGTCGCAAAAAAGTCGCTTTAAGATGCAGACCCAGGGCAACTACCACTACCGCTGGACGTTCCCTCAGCTGCCATGGGGCACGCTCAAGAACCCGTCCTACATCCAAACGGCACACGGGTACTATTATTTTTTTAAACCCATCAACATCGAGAACTCCCCCGCCTGACCTAGCACTCGCAGCAATCGTCTTCTCACAAGTGGCTGGTGGAGGTTCTCTCGTAAACCAGTACGTAGCCAGACAGACGACAGATGACAAATGACGTCAACTGAAAAAAAATGTTAGAATTACGTGGCCGATTGGATCATGAGCTTCACCTGGGGCCTGGTCGTCGGCACGGCGACTCCCATCCCATACTTCTACAGCGTCTTCTTCATCACGGTACTCATTCACCGCACGACCCGCGATTTTGAGAGGTGCGTGCCCCCCCCCCCCCCCAACCGTCTCTTTTTACGCCCTGCTAGACACAAATTTTGCTGATCAGGCTGGCTTTCCAGGTGCGCCATCAAGTACGGCAAAGATTGGGAACGCTATTGCGAGATTGTGAGATGGAAGTTCATTCCTGGCGTCTACTGAAGGGATTTTTTTTTCTCTCCCTATCGAAATTCTGGCCCATCCTCGCTATGCGCTGTAGTTACGGACCTTTTTTGAATACCCCAAACTACTCCATTTCGAGGCTAGAGTAGAGACTCAATTTTTTATCTTGCGAGGATCGGGTCAAAGTCGTTCTTTATAGTCACTTACTTTACCATTCAATGCAGACCACCTGCGACGTGAGTCGTGGGCATCATAATTGATATTCGTCATGGGCAAAACATTATACATCATCAAAAATCAGATCGTAAGCTGATCGCCATATGCATCCCCAGCGACTGCTGCACGTAGCATAGCGTTTCACTCAAAAGGCATACCTTCCACCCCTTGAATCAAGGACGCCCAGTTCGCCGCGACGGCGTCCGCATAGTCCCTCTCTTCGCGGGCGAATGACTGCACGAGCTGAGTGAGGAGCGTATTCTCCCTGTTGTGCAGCACCACGCGCAACTCGTGCCACATGCTGCCATCGAGCCAGTTTATCATCAGCCACAGTACGGAATATAGATATAAAAGAAAAGGGAGCGTATGCGTGTGCGCGCGAGTGAGAGTGGAGGGGGGAGATTCTTACCACGCGCGAATGAACACCCGCCGATTGAGCTGCGCCGAGATCGTCGCCTTGTCCTTCTCGATACCACCCGCGATCTTGTCCGCCTCATCCTCCCAGCCGTCCTTGGCGACCGCCTTGACGCTCTCGAGCTTGAGCGCGTTCGCATCAACCCGTTTCTTCAGGCGCTCGACTTGGTCGACGGAGAGCCGGTCGTGTCGGATGAAGAGGTCGCGCATGGCGATGTACAGGTCACGTTGACTCTGGCGGTGCGGTGCATTGCGGCGGGAGTGCCGGGTAGGCAGTAAGTAAGCACGAGGGAGGGGAGAGAATCAGTGGCAGGGCAAAGACATGGTGGGGGTTGCAGAGGTTTGATTCAGCGAACCTTCAGACCTTCCAATGTATCCTGCATCAACACGCCAGTCTAGACGCCCCCCCCCCAGGTCTCGTCAGGGACAAAACAGTCACGATCCAGAGTAGGGTGACACACCCGTAGCTCGAGCAAGTCTGCGTGACGTTGTGTGTGTGCCGACACTACATTGACGCCCTGCCTGACGCCTTCCGACAGGTCGCAGTCCTGGCCTTTCCAGCATTGCCCGGTCAGCTCCACCAAAGTCTTGAGCGTATTCGTCAAGCGCGACATGTCCGCCTGTGCGGTCGAAGGCGGCGAGAGGGACAGAGCGGGATCCCGGAAAGAGAAGGAGGGTAGCCCCAGTGGCATCCGGAGCATGTCCGGGTCGGTGGAGTACGAGGACGACAGCGATAGCGGGGAGGACACGCGAAGGGCAGGTGGCAGACGCAAATGAGGCACGAAAGATGGCCGAGTGCTGGTGCTTCGTACCGCTGCAGCCTCGCGCTTCCGGATGAGGCGTTCTCCCAAAATACAGATTTTTTGCCAGGCTTCGATCAGGGGCACGATCTTCTGTCGCACATGCCTGCAGTAAGGGAACACGGTAGGGGTTCAAATCGAGCAGTGAATGAATGAACAAAAAAAAAACCGTGACGTACCCGAGTTTGTCCTCCAAGTCACTGGGAATAGTCATCTCTTCGACGCGATCGATGCGCTTGCTTACAGATTCTTCTTCCAGCGAAATCGACGAACGTTTCCGCCACTGCTCAAAGGAAGACTCTGTCAGGAAAGTGCCCAGCAAAGCGTCTTCTTTGATGACGGGGTGATTCCTTGGCGCTGGACGTTAGTTGTCAATAATCGACGGCAGTCTCTGCGGTTGACCCACATCACAAAACGGAGGAACCTCTCCAAGCCTTTCCTGTGACCATTATCAGCAACGTGCCCCGTGCCAGCCGGCGGCGCAGGTCAAAGCAAAAAAAAAAAAGCAACATACCTTCTTTGCTCCAGGAATATCTCATCAGCTAAGACAATGTCAATGAGCTTCTCGCCAGCATCTTGCCAAAAAGCTAAAAATCCAATCACGTACGGCCGATGCGCTTGGGAGGTAGCTGTGGCAATAATCGGAAAGGATATCGACGGACCAAACATTCCCACAAGAATGCGAATTCGGAATACCGCCGGTGCACTGTTCCGCCACGCTAACACATCAAGACCCCGCCAGAAATGAAATGAATGAATAAAGGTCGAAATGTAGGCGGTCCGACGAACGAACCTCGGTGGTGATCCCGTACATCATGTACCGGTTCAGCACGAACCCCTGCTGCCCCGCGAACTGCACCGTCACCTTCTCCAGCTTCTTCCACCACCCAGGCGACAAGCCGGTCCCCGCGACGCTCGACGGTGGAGCACCGACACCACCAGCACCAGCTCCGTTGATGCCAGCACCGGCACCAGCACCAGCACCGAACAGGGCATTGCCACCAATCCGCCATAGCCATAGCGCGCCCCGGTCATCCACGGATCGTCCGGGGGCGGGGGCACGGCAACATTACTCCGCAGACCAGCAGCAGCAGCCGCGGAGCCACCACTACCACTGCCGTGCGTGGGGGTGGTGCTCGGCTGATGATGATTATTGTCGTACGCCCCTGCTGCGAGGCTCGTCGGAGGTGGCGCCGCGCTGTAGCTGAGCAGGCTGATGTCGAGCGTGGGCTCGGGGAGCGTGTTCTGCTGCGCGAGTAGCGCAACCTGTTCCACGCTTACGTCTGTTCATCGATCGATTGTTTTGTTTTTGTTTTTGTTTTAAGATGGGTAAAGGAGAGGTCAAAACTTGCGAGGAACGGACGGACGGGTTCGGATCTTCACACACCTTTCCCTGCCTGTGCGAGCGCGACCAGGGCGAGCGCAACAAAGAACTCGAGTTTTGATACACGCGGGCGTGTGCTCACGAGGTTGACGATCTATAGTAATACCACCCATCATATCGTTGAAATACGAGTGAGTGAGAGTGAGACCCTGGGGTGAGGGGGAGAAGAGGGGGGAGCGAGGAGGGAGTGAGTGCGGCGCACCTTATCCACCGTCGCAGCGGGCAACGAAGACGTCGACAAGACACGCGAGAGCGAATTGACGGACGTTTCGCCCGAATTACTCAGGTCGACCGCGTTAAACGATTGCTGGTATATAGCCGGCACCGTCGCCTCGGCTGTTTTTTTTTTTTTATAAAACAAAAAAAAAAAGAAACAGATACCAGAGTGATTACGATATGTTAACGACCACAATGGGGGAAGGTTACCACGCACCGATGGCATTTGTGAAGATGGAGGGGACTTGGACCGGGGGAGGAGAAGGAGTAGGAGCTGCGCTCCACGGATCAAGACCGTCGTACGTCGAAGCGGCGAGCGGGTTCTCGTCAACGAAGCTGCCGCCAAAGCTAGATGAGATACCATACGCCTGCGTTGGTCGTGGCGCGTTGAACATCGTCGTTGAGGAGGAACGGTACGACAGCGCTAGGGCCTGGGATCGACTGGGCCCTTAAAAGTGGTGCGCACGCACAACCAAACCGACTAAGCAGCATCCACTCGGCGAATGAATTCACTTTCGTGGCTAGGGCATGTGTATATTTAAAAAAAAACCGAGAGACCTATTATCACAAATCAAGCAGAAGAGGTGACAAGACGCTGTATACAGTCGAAATTATATAGACAAGAATTGCCTAAGATCCACGCCCTTCCCATGCTTCCTAGCTTATCATTCTCTGTGATCACGCCTGCTCCTGTGGCTTGCCAGCAAAGTGAAGCGTCCAGGACGACAACAATCGCTTAGAGTTGACCGTTTCACCATCCAATCTACGGTGGTAGCGCGTCAGCGCGTTGGCTAGAATAACACAGATAGGTGAAACATACCCTGGGGTGCCATAGGTTAAAGGGGCCATGTACACAAAGGCAATAAATAGCACAATCGAGAAGCCCACGACGATAATAGGACCACGGGTACCGAGCTCTGCCCACTGCCTCGGGCGTGGCCTCGTGAAGTGCCCGAGGGTAGAGATAGGGTAGTCGATAGTTTCAGAGAGGAGGAAGTGAAGCACTGCACCAGCGACAAGCGCAGATGCAAGATGAGAAGGGAGGTAGTGGTGAACGAATAGCTGTCGGCTCATGAGGAAGAATGGGAAGTAATGGATCAACCACACAATCCCGAAAAATCCCGCAGAATTCCACAGGCGGTTACGGACGGCTATTGATCACCGAATGAGAATGGAAACTTGGCGTTCAACAACAGTTCACTTACCAATTGGGATAGGATGTATACCTCGCCTCTTTGCAAGCAAATCTGCACCCAGGATACCCACGTACAGAGACAAGGCAATGGCGCAAGTCCACCACCCGACAATATTGCCAATAAGGTAAATCTGCTTCTGGCCCTCATTCTGCGTCCAGAAGCTAATGCCGCTTAGGAGGAACGGCCAGTTAATGGGGGTGCTAGCGTAGGGATGTGAAGCCGTCAAGCCGGCATTGTGCTGTAACATGAGGAGTTGGAGTTCGAGGAACTTTCTGAAGAAACCGAGTGGCTTGGGGCTTTTCGTTTGCTGAGGGCTAGTCCTGACTGACACGTCCTCGCCGTCTACCATCGATGATCATAAGCAGACGAATGATATAAAGCAGCTGGGACGCACCTATTCCCGAGATGATCTCGTCGACATACCAGATAGCGTTGCGGTCCATGGGGTTTTTCTCTCCGTTGACCTCTTGCTGTCGGAACGCCCAGTCGGGAAGTTGCTCGCGGTGGGACCAGAGTGAGACCTTGGTGGGGACATGTACGAGCCGGAGGTAACCGCTCTTGCTCCGGACGGGCTCGCCTTCGTGCGCACCGTTCAGGTAGAGATGGAAAAGCGTTTCATTATAAAGCGAAAGATCATCCCTTGGCCACGTAGTGAATTCTTGATTGGTCGGCATGAGTGGTGACGCGACGTCGTGCGTGAGGAGATATGTGTCTGTAGTGACATGTAGGAGTTGAATAACATCGTTATGGCGGACAATACGACCACGGCCGGTTTCAGGGAGTGCCTTTGTCGGGATGACTTGCCACCAGTTGTTCTCGTCTGCATGTCCGTAACCGGTGACCTGCTGGCCTACAAAACAGTCAGACACACGCGTGACGTAGATGATCACCACGTGTACGGCATACCCTGGCTACTGATACGGCCATCATCGTAGCGCAATGGATAACGTTCGGGATGAGAGTGTAGGAGAACCTTGGTATCCTTGTGTCGTAGAGTGATGGTGTCATAATACTTGAGCTCTGAGACAAATGTAAATACATGGCAACGTCACAGGGAAGCCGACTTTACCAATACTGTTCATTAAGAGCTCGTTCCCTGCCAAGCTTTCCTGGAACTGAGGGCTCATGAAACTATCGCCGGTGCCCGAGTGGGTAAGAATGGTGAAATGAATCCAGAAAAACGAAAGATAAACGATGACGGGTATCACGATAAACCCAACCGCACGGGCAACAAAGTGGCGCCAGAAGTGTTCCTGAAAGCGTACTGAGATAGTGGTGTGAGCGCAATCGAACGAGCACCAACCAGGGATGGGTTTTTCCGAATGTCCAAAAGATCCCACAAGTCGACGAGGACAGCGACGCCGATGGCGATCACGGTGAGGATACCGTTCACTTTGGAACCCCAGGCACAAGCCATGAAGACACCAGTAGCAATCAACCAGCCCCACCATTCAGGGGTGAACGCTCTACAGGGCTGCGGTCAGCAATGGCCTTGAAAGGTAGAAGGCTTTTGGTCATACAAATATCGCAGCTTACGGAAGCGAATGTAGGAATACATGGTGAGAGAGAGGAAAAAGATAAGGGTGGCGTCCAATAATATGAGGCGGGATTGTGCAACGTGAGCATTGTCTGGATAAGAAATTAAAAAAAAAAATGAAGTGAGAGCTTGACTGCAGCAGATTTGTATCGTGCGTACCGAAAAGGATAATAGAAGCAGAAAACGCTGCAATCACTGTTCCGTAACCGCTCTCTTTCATAATTCCGTAAACGACCGGGACGGTGAGACTACCAAAGAGTGCAGGCAGAGCTCGCATTCCCACATAAGGAACGTGATTTTCCGTGTAGCTGTCGCCGATATTCTCGAAGTTGAAATGGCCATCGAATCCGACAAACCAGCCAGCGAGGCCGAAAAGGAGTTTGGCGAAGGGAGGGTGTACGTCGAAATAGTATTCTCGTGTGATATAGTAGGCGGCAAATTTCCCAAAATGAACTTCGTCGAATCTAGGATAGGAAATGGTAAGATTGGGACAAGGCGAACGGATGCGAGGCACACGAACACGACTTGATCGGGGTGGTTGATTTTGTAGAGGCGTAGGGCAAATGCGAGCACGGTGAGAACGCCGACAACTATCATGCTTGCTTCTTGAGACTCGAGGAGTATTTCGAGTTGGGTGCGGGAATCCTGAAAATTGGAAGTGAGTACGATAGAGCGGACGAGAGCGAGGGGGAAGGGAGCCAAGACGAACAGGATCTTGTGGGGGGGGATCGTCATCATAAGGAGGGGTAGGATCACGCGGAGCGGATGCTCTTCTGTTATTTCTGTGTCTGATAAAAGACTCGGCCATTGTGAATGGCAACAGTTTGAAGGAGCGAGCGAGGCGAGGGAGGGACTGGAAAGAGTGAGTCGGTGACACGCTCGCGCTCGCGCTTTGCTTTGCTTGTTTGTTGTGATCACGTGACATCTTCCAGGCAGCACACAGCACTCACTCACTGTATACCGTGCTGTACAGTATAGTATAGTATAGAATTACAGAGTCGAACATTGAATTGAAAATTTACTTGTTGTCTGTCCTGCGTCGACCTCGTGCCCACTTTTTGCGAGGCGGCATGAGTTTGGGATTTTCAGCAGGCGCGCGCGCTTAGAACACTCTGGCGCGCCGACCCGTACAGTAGTCGAGTCGTATCCTTCATACTTCCCTCCACGCTGCTACGCCGACACCTCGCGCTGCCATGCGCCATCCTCAACGGCGTCTTGTGTCAACCGCCGCAAGACTAGCGTCTGTCCCGCTCTCCTCCCTGAGAAGCTTCCCACCAAAAGAGGCACTCGCCGCCAGCTCGTCCTCCTCCACTTTCTCCCCGGATACTTGGACGGTGCTGCAGCCTCCACCCCACTCCGCCCTTTCCGCACTGGGCCACCGCATCGGGTTCGGTTCGGCGCTGCAGATCCCCGAGCTCGAGCAGGCCTGCACACATCCCTCCATTCTCCCGCTGTTTGCGAGACGCCACCCCCACCAGAAGCCCCCTCCGGCGAATGGAAATTTATCGACCCTTGGCAATGCTTTGCTCGGTCTTTTCGCTTCAGAACTTGTCGCTGCGTCGTATCCCCACCTGCCGACGCGCGTTATAAAAGCAGCCGTGAGCGCATACGTAGGACCCAGCACATGTGCCAATGTTGCGAACGAAGTTGGCGCTGCGCCTTTGCTTCGCTGGCATAGAACCGTCCGTTGTTTTTCTTTTCGTTTTTTTTTTCATCTTATGAATTCGATTAAAGCCGCCAACACCACTAAAACCAGCCATTCTGCATCACGATGCGCTCTCATCAATATCGCGATCTCTTGTCGCGCTCATATATCAGCGGCGCTCTCTGTCCTCTGCGCGTAAATTCGCACACCAATTCTTCCTTAGTCGAGAGGTCGACCTACGTAAAATGTTGAAATTCCGTGACCCAAAGGTGGCCCTGGCAGAAACGGTTGCCAAGTTTGGCCGCGAAAAGCCCATCTCAAGGTGTGCATCGCTGCATCATCCGTCTTCTGTGACCTGCAGCACTGAGGGGTCGCATTCAGGTTGCTAAAAGAGACGGGTCGGGCCTCCAATTCACCTGTCTTTGTTGTTGGTGTCTACTCTGGGACAGAGCAGCTGGGAGAAGGGTTCGGAAGCTCGTTGAGGATGGCAGAGTACCGGGTATGGGATCCCTCTCAACGCAGCCTTTCAGGCACTGACAAGTCACGTCATAGGCGGCGGAAGACGCACTTCATCGGCTCTACTTGACCAAGACACCGCCGGAGATGGTGCGGCTTCCAACGATGACATTCCCTGACGTAGATGGGGACATATTCACAGAGGGAGATGAGATTGCACACCGTCCTGGCGAGCTGGGAACGACGGAAGTGAGGATTGGGAGCGCAGGCCGTAGTCGGCTCACGTTGGAATAAATAAAATAAAATAAATAATGATAATAAGGCCCCATTTAGAGTCCGCGGTTCCTTTTTTGGGGCATCGCAGAGTGACTTATTAACTCGCTCGTCGACCGCGTCCCGTCCGTGTCCTTTCCTTTCACTCTCCTTTCCTTTTCTCTATCAGATGGATGACCTCTCACTCAATACCAACAATCTCATCTCTCCAATATCACAACTCCTCCACAACCTCGGCATGACACGCGACGACCTCACGCGTCACAGCGATCAGATGCGCCAGTTTCTCACCGCAGAAAACGCCAATTCCCTCCGTGCATTTTCCAACGCAGAGTCAGACGCGGACAGCTCAAAGAGCCCTACCCTCCTCCCCAGACCGTGCGCGCGAAATCACGCTCCATATCGGTGGTAACCGACGCGCCACCCCCCACCATTGCCGCCGCCGCCGCTCCTTCCTTCACCCCAGCAACGCCCATCAAGACAGAACCGGTCGAGCCCTCCGCTGCTTCGTCCTCGCTCCGCCGTTTCGAAAGCATGGATGAGATCATCGAGCGACAGAACAGACGTAGCAAGAGGGAGCGTCGTAGCAGGCGGGAACGCGACGCGAGCCCACCACTACACCATCATTCGCCCACTCGTTCTTCCGCGTTGCGTGCATCGTCGGGTCACTCCCGCACCGCCGCCACGCGCAACTCGCGCGATTTGACACGCGCCAAAGTGCTGATGATTCTCTTCCTGCCAGTCATGGCCTCTCGCAGGTGAGCCCCCTGCATGCCGTACTAGTCCTGACTGCTCTGCCTTGCGTTCCTCCCTGTCCCTTCTGAACCCCCTCTTCTCCGTGCCTGGTCTGTACAGGGTCCATCTGCCACGCCCAGTCGTGCGGGCCGCTATTACAGGGATTCTGTCCTCTACCAGACCGTCACGCCCAAGCACCGCCGCACCGTTGGTATAGTTTCGCAACGCCAAGCGCCCACTGACGTCCTTATCCTCAGGGTGCATTTGTTCCTCGCGCCGAGTCTCCCTCCCCCTCACGGTCCCGCAGGAGTAGTGTTGTCTCTTCTGTACCGAGTGAGACCAGCTCTCTTGTCGAGGCTGCTCAAAAGGTATATATCTCGAGCCCACTCACTCGCCTCCGTTGTGGCGCACTCACCCTCGCTTCTAACTCTTCATTTCAGACGGCGTCCTCTCGTCCTCCCATCACCCCGCGTCGTAGTTACTATAAATCTGCTCCCCTTTCCTCCTCATCTCCTGCCATCTCCTCCCCGTCGTCAAGTCCAGCTCGCCCTATTGTCAACATCGTGTCATCCCCTGGCCCAATGGGGCCAGAGCCAACTGAGGACGAGTACGATGACTTGCCCTTCAAACTGCCTCCAGGCCCCTACTCTCATACCAAGCCCGATCTACCTTATGCCGCCCTCATCGGCCAAGCTATTCTCGCCTCACCAGAACACCGCCTGACACTGCAAGAAATATATGACTACATCACCATCGTGTACTCTCACTTCAAACGTAACGAGCAGACCTGGATGAATTCGATCCGGCACGTACTCAGCACGACCATTGTTTTCCGTAAAGTTCAGCGTGACCGCGCCGCCGGTCGTACGCTCTGGGCCATTTTTGATCAAGACATTGACTGTTTCGCTGGCGGTGGCTTCCGCAAGGAATTCTGCGCGGATATGCAAGAACAAAAGGAGAAGGCGCGTCACTCGAGCCGCAAGCGATCGGCCGAGGATACACCTACGCGAAAACCCAGACGGAAGAAATTGAAAACCGAGGCCGCTCAAGAGCAGATGCCTCCCGGGTTGCATCCACAGATGGGGATTCCGATGTCTGCCCTTCCTGCCGTGGCGTACCCTGGACCACCTATGTTCCCTGGGCCTCGCCCTGGCACACACCATCAACCATACTATACCCCTTACATTATGCCTCATCCCCACCCCCACGCAGTACCCGCGGGTGTGATCTTCCCTGTTTTGCCTCCAGGCTCGGTATACAACCCGGTGACCACCGAACCTACGCCGCCAGCACCTCCAATCTCTCGTCCGTCAACCTCGTCGTCAGTGGCCGTATCTCACGTCAAGATAGAGCCAGAAGATTCGCCTTCACCATCTTTGCCGCCGACGTCGTGCTCTTCTGTTTCCCTCCCAGAGCTTACCCCCAACAACAGCTCCTCCAGCCCGAACGGGGATACAGACGACCAAGGTGCCGCTAGTCAGGCTGCTGAGTCGTCATCTCGAGCGTCGGCCTCGGTGTCACCGAAATTCGATATCAACGCGTTTTTGGTCGTTCCTGAAGAGGCACCCCTCGATGCGTTGGCTCCAGGTGTAACGCTCTTGAACACAAGTTCTGCGGCTAAGATCTCCGGGACAAACATAAAGTCAAAAGGGAAATCGAAGAAAGGTAAGGAAAAGACCATCGAGAAAGAGAGAGATGCGTCCAAGGTGAGCGATCGAGATCCCGATCCAATCATCTACGTCTATGATCGATCTGATCCACGGCCAGACCATGGGGCAGCAGAAACCCTCTCTTCCGCCTGCGCCAGAATCGCCCACCCTGGTCCGGCAGAACGTCCGGCCTCGACCTCAAAACGCAAAGCCATCCACGCCTCTGCCTAAAACTGTGTCCCCGACTTCGGCCAAGCCGCTCGCCACGTCTCCGGGTCGCCCTTGCACGCCACCTGGGAAGAACCCAGAGCACAATTTATCCGCGGCGAGGACTCCGTTGTCCCATTGGGGTGTACATATGAGTCCATCAGCCAGCTTGGCGCACTACAAATCGCACCTGAACCCTCCCCCGGTCGTGATCTCGCTCTCCCACGGGGGGGACGCCAACAACCTACCAACAACCACAAAAGAAGACAATCACAGCCACAACAGCCACAACCACGCGGCGACGGCGGAAGACACGGAGAATCTGCTCCGCACGCCCTCGAGGCGGCGTGGCGGGACCTCGTCGCAATTCACACCCTTCACGCCCGTGACGCCGCGTAAGCTAATGTTCATGGGCGGCATCGGCATGGGCAGCGGCGGCCTCGCGACCGAGTCGCCGCTCCGTGGCTTGTTCGACCACCCGCATGACCCGGGCATGCTCCTCGATGAGGAATTGGCACGGCTCGGCGGCCGCGGCCTGCTGCACGACAGCCCGCCTTCAGTCGGGTTCGCGCAGCGCGCGTTGATGTATGAGAGCCCGAACACGCAGAGCCCTGAGCGCTGGACGCGGATGTGGTAAAACCACTAGCTCTCGCGGTCGGTCGTTCGGTGTAAACTTTTTGATTTGATTTGATTGGCTGTCTTTTTTTTGGAAGGGCGGGGAGGGGGGGGGGGGGTTCATCGCATCATATCTTACCTACTTCGCCTTTCTTCTCCGGTCTGCGTCCCCCCCTGCCCCCCTGCCTGGTATTTGGCCACCCCTCTCATCTTGTTTGTCTGTGATACCACCATATGCCCTCTACACACGTTCCTTCATGTCCCGAGTCACCTCTATGGCCTCCGATGATCCCCCACCATCCTTCTTGTTTGTCACACAAAGTTACAACATTGCTCATCGTTGCGCGCGCGCGCCAATCTGTACTGTACCGCTATTTCCGTTAACCGTTGGCATAAACCCTCTCATAAGTGAATTCTCATAGTACCACAATGCCCCCCAATTCTTCATCTCCGCCCACCTCTTTTTTTTGGTTTTATTTTATAGGCGTGGCATACTGTTTGTCGTGCAAGAAGAATATGTAGTACAATTTCTTTCACTGTTGTATTATTTTCACCTTCGGTTTTTTTTTCTTGCAAAATTATGACTTTTTTGTCTTTCAATTATTCCTTCGATCCCTCTGCATTGGTTCCCCGGGAGGGGAGGGGGGGCGATTTATTTAGAAATTACGAAACGAATACAGCTTGAGCAGAGCAGATTCACAACGAAACTTTTTTTAATCCCTTTGACGTAAGTGAAACCAATCCGAGTTGGTAGATTCAATTCTCGGTTTCCATGTCCACGACGCTGGTAAATCAAAAAAAAAGGGGTTGGCGAGTGAGTGAGCTTTTAACCCAACATGCGCGGCGGAGTAGAGAACGAGAAGAAAACAATGGAAATGGAAAAAAAAAATTGTAGAACTCACCAAGCTTCAGAATCGCGCGAGGCGGGCGCGTACGTAGAAAAGCTGAGCGTCGAGCGGCCGACGAACCGTCCGGGATTGAAGACGTGGCAACCTTCGTACGTCATTCGGTAGCTGTCGTACTTGTCCGCGATGACGACCTACGCATTCGTAAGCCAGCCAGCCAGCCAGCCAGCCGACCTGGGGCTTTTTTTTTCCAAAGAGAAAAGGTGTGACGTACGCATGTGGGTAAGGGATAAAGACGCATGGCGTGGTCGTATTCGGGTAGGATTGGTTGGATGTGCGTCGTGAACGGCGCGAGGTGGCTTTGATCGAGTATAGACTGGACGAGCTGTTGTGATTGGTTTTTTTTAAAAAGAGAAATAAAAAAGACAGACAGAGTGTGAGTCCACGGTTCAAGAGAAGGGGATTGAATATATATATATATATATATATGTACGCACGTATCGCTTCAAATCTTCGTTTCGCACATCCGGCTTGACGCCGACCAAGTTCCGGAGCATGCGCGACATCAAATCGTCTCGGAACACGACGATCTCCTGCCCGAACAATTTAATTCGGCAGGGGTTGCTCGCCAGGTGCACCTTTGGGATCTTTGATTGCAGGCGCGCGGTGAACGAGGAGAGCAGGTGTCTTCGGGGCAGGATAGAGTTGACGGTCAAGTCTAGAGGACCCGGGACGAAGACAAAGTGCGTGCGGCCCGTTATCAGGGTATAAGAGGCGATCAGGTCCGCTAGGGAATCGAAACCCTCTGGAGAGAAAAGAAAAACCCCCCACAAAAAAATAAAAAATAAATAAGGAATAAAAAAGACGGAAGATGGGAGCGGTGTTGGGTGGGGAAAAAAACACTACTAGCCTTGATATCTTTGGACGTCTCTGCTGTTCCCCTGCGCGATTCCAGAGCTGCTAAAGTTGCCACAGAACACGATCACCATGGGGATGAAATTGTTCTCGATGCAGTTGTCAAAGATCTTTTGTAGTCCCCTCAACGTGTCCGCATGGTCCAGCCACACGTCCGAAAAGAAAAACAAATTCATCCCCGAGAAATCCCGTTGGATGCGAGCAGCGTATTGAGTCTGCGCGTCGTGTGAGCGGTGGATGCGTATCATATCGGATTGAGCTCCAGTTTCCAGAACGATGCACGTACGTCCTCTAGCGGGGTCGTCGCACCCTTGCCAAGAAAATCGATATGACCAAATATCGAGCTAGCGGTGTGCGTGTGCGTAGCGCTCATTTTTTAGTCATGCCTGGGAAGGAGAAAGGGGAAGAGCTGTATATATCTTACCGCGCCGTTTCTCTGCTTTCACAGGGCGGGTGCCCGATCGCGATCACACTAAACGTCGCGTTTTCCGTGTAATCTCCCTCTACAAGTGCAAACGAGCCCTCTGTGAACAGGCCTTCGCTCGGTTGATCCTGGTTCGTTAAAAAAAAATGTGGGGGTCACAAGTTAGACAAACATTTCATGAGAGACGGGGTGAACAGGTCCCCCCCCCCCTACCAGCTGCGAGAAATCCAGCTCAACGACGCCATCGAGATCTTCTAGACAAAGTTTTCCCTCTTTGGAATGGATCAGCATACCAAACAGCAAGAACCGATCCCCAGCCCGGCCCAACAGCTGCTTCGTCGATTTCAACTGCATGGAGGGAGCACGATTGTTTTTTTTTTTGAATAGAAAAAAAGAATAAGCAACGTGAAGCGGGAGGGCAGGGCAGGGCGGACGTCATGGTGATACTTACCGTCAAAAGATGTTCCCTGTCCCGACTCGGGATAGTGGATGGCGCAAAGTGATCGTTCCTCAGAATCGTTTGCTTGATGATGTTGAGACGATCCCGGATAGCCAGTATTCGCGATTCGGCCGTGCCCAACACCGACAATTGATGAGATGTCCTGCGATGTGAAACGGTCGAACACTTCAATGGGCTCTAGAGCGCACATCATTTTTTTGGTTAAAATGTAGTCTTACTTTTCGAAGCTTCCCCGTTCGGGAGACCAATGCCACAGTGGCATCTCAAAGGCGTCGACAAAGTGCAAGTGATCTTCAGGATGAAGATATCCGTCCTCTTTCCGAGTTCGTTGATCTCCTGAGGTCTGTAATGTCTGGTAGACCCTGTTCAGGATCTGAATCGAAACCTTCATGGCAGCATCTTGTTGCTAAAACATGAGAATGGGCACCGAGGAAAAGACCTTCACGAACGAACCATCCTGTTTATTGTATTCTTTGGCTATGAGCTCTATTGAGGCCTCTACGTCTTCGTCCGAGATATCGTGCTTGTTCAAGATTTCCTCGAGATATTCGAGTTCGTCCGGTCCGAGTGAATGGCTATATTTGCGGAAAACCTGAAAAGAAAAAGGTGCGTCGAAGAACGAAAACCATTCTTAGGCACCGTACTCGAATGATGAGTTGTTGTCTCGATACGGGCATTTTGTATGATCGTCTTTGAGAAGTAGTAATTCTCAGGCTTAGTATGCTCTTTCAATTTCGGCTTATTGACGCGACGCGTTGTTTGGCGACTTGTTTGTTTCGACTAAGCCCACTGGCACTAGTGAAAGACCGTCGTCACACGAGGTCATACTGCCACCTCCTTCCAGCCTAATCATTGCCAACTCAACACAGCCCAAGATGAGGAGGTCATCGTAGCCTGACAGAGTCGATGCTACATCTTCGAAAATGTCCGCACTCTATCTCCAACCCCTGGGTGGGTCTCACTTTCCGTCCTGAATCATATATGTCTCTTGGTTATCAAGCTGCACTTCCAAACTCACCCACTGTCCATAGTCTGGGGTTTGTACCAAATCCTCTCACTAGTAATCAAACACTGCCCTCAGTTGGCCATGGTGCAGACTCCTACCTCTTATTGGTTGTCCACCATCCGTCCCCCGCCTTGCTTTTCAGGACAAGTGATGGGGGAATTTCGAGAGATTGATGGACGATGATACGAGGAGTCGAAGGGTGTGGAACGCCTTTTATTAGAAGTGTAATGAGCGTAGGATGCGCGAGCGCGTTGCAAGTGGGAGCGGAGGGTGCAAAGGGCAGAGAAAGCGGTCGTTATTTCTGCTGCTAGATACTCGTACAATACAGGCCCATTTTTTATACATATTTGGAAAGGGGTTAGGAGTAATCATAAGCTAAAGCGAAGCGGAAGATGACTGATATACGACCATAAGTAGTGGTTGCGCGTTTTAACGTTAGTACTTTGTTAGTTACACTCGTACGTATTTTGATTTTCGGTTTGCGTCGCACTTGATATCGTACAGAACGGAATGCTATAGCAAGTCATAATTTGTTAGTCCGGTCAGGTGTTACATCACCCCGCGAGAGGTGCGGAAAAAATTACGGAGTCGCTATGCGCGCTCCGAGGAATAGGGGTTCGGATAGACGAGTCCGGAAGCTCCGGCGCAGCACAAGCGTCATGCGCTTCCGTCCTCCGCTCCCCCTCAAATCCCACATTTCAACAGAATTGGTGAAATAGAGCTTGCACGGCTCGCCTTAGTACTAATCCCCTTTTGTTTTCTTACTGACATTATATGCACTCAGGATGGTATAAATATTTC
The DNA here is from genome assembly GCA_022376555.1 of Russula compacta. Taxonomy (NCBI): domain Eukaryota; kingdom Fungi; phylum Basidiomycota; class Agaricomycetes; order Russulales; family Russulaceae; genus Russula; species Russula compacta. The sequence continues at coordinate 4,776 of WTXH01000065.1, read as the reverse complement.
TGTACCTACTGCCCACTCCCAACTGGCAATCCCACTTGTTTCTCCCGCACGCGCGTGCGCCCCATTTTTCCAACAGGAACATCACCTTTCGAGTTATTTGTAGCAAACCAGATGCTGCCTCTGCCCCAGACAAGAGTTATGTGACCAAGCCCTTGATGCCCCTTGTACCAGACACCTTTCGTTTTACCCCTGTTCGCATCGCGTTTGTACTGCCTCTTCGCGTCTTGATGTGCCGCAATGGAATAAAATTGAATTTAAAAAAAAAAACATATGGCTGCTGAGTAGGATTGTGAGGACTAAGCTACATAATAGTGCATCCATTGCTTGTTGTCGAGAATTACTATACGGTAAGAGACACCTCTTTTTTCCAGGTTCACTAACCTCACCAAGCGGAGCCCCTTGTGGGCAGGTAAAGAATGAGCGAATGAGTGACAGGTGATGATGGGGTGGATGGGCTGGATCCACGCCTTTGAATATAGCATGACAGAAACTAGTAAGGTCAGGCATCGGGTCCAGTTATGGTGCTCAGTGCTCAGCCCTACAAGGTGGTAAAACTGGTGCTTATGGCATCAGGAGATTTAGAAAATACAGATTTAGCAATATGATGTTCATGAACCCATTACAGTATTATACTGCCTTGACAACATATTGTAACCAGTTAGATTCATGCTGTAGGATAATTATGATAATGTAAACTGGATAAAACATCACTTCCATAATGTGAAACAATTAAAATATGGCAAGGAGATTGTAACTGTACTGTGAAGTGGCCCAGGAAATTTGGAAAATTGAGATTTAGCAATATGATGCTTGCAATGTCACCACCAAGGGTTTGACAGCAACAATAGACACACTACGTCGATAAGCTAGGACTCGAAGTGTCCTAGAAGACTTATAGAGAGGAAGTTGACCTGCAAGTCGATGTCGATACCCAGGTTACCGCTTGCTGAGCTTTGACTCAGTAGCCACCCGCAATGAAGTAGAACACCGCTAGTATTGAGACAAGAGACTCAACTTGCCTCTACCAGGCGTAATGAGTCCCCTATATATAGTACATGGTACTTGAGGGCAGGCCTAGGGCCTGAAGGGGGCAGTGCTACCTAATTATATCTGAAACACAAGGAGAACAATAACAGCCAGTAGCAAAGATGCTCAGAAATCACACACTGATGTACATGAAACGGGGCATGAACATAAAACGGGGTCACAATACTCTAGTTGGCCGGTTCCGTGACTTACAGGGGCGATGGTGTTGAACCATCACCCCAGGCCAGTTACACCACTCCCTCGCTAGACAGGATGCCCTCATCCTGTTTTCCTCCACCCTGATCGTCTAGCCAGTTGTGGCGGAATTGCTCGACTCCCACTTGTGGGACCTTCTTCCCTGCCCTGGCTGTGACGAGTCGGTCCTCGGAGGCCTGTTTCGCTGCCTCAGACACTGCCAGATTCGCCTGAGCCAGGCATAGCTCAGCGCACAGCGTATCGACCTCGCGATCCAGGACTTGGTATTGCGTGACCTTGGCGAGGAGAGGCCAGTCATCCAAGTCGATGATGGCTTCACAGAGTGGGTGGTAATCAATCTCGGTTCCCCAGAGGCGGGCGCGGAACCAAGACAGGAGCAGGGAGAGGGGGAAGTCGTCGAACTTGGGGCGAGCGTAAAGCTGATGATTTGGGCGTCATGGTCGCCCGTTGCATTGGCTGCCAACCTGGCCACTCGCCCATCATCCAGTTGCTTGATAAAAACGGTGGTTTCTCGCTTGGGGGTGGTGATAGTGAACTTGGGGAGTCTCCCCTCATTCTCGACGTACCCTGTGGGCACAGGAGGGGTTCCCCGTCAGTTGGTGGATGCGCGCCTTGAGCTCACTGTTGTCTCAGTTGACGTCTTTGAACTGACGTTTGAGGCATCGTGCCTGTCACCGGCAAGAGCAGTGACACTTAGACGTCATCAGAATCCCTTGTTTCAGATGAAACCTCGATAACTCAGCGGATGCCCCCACTACTGCTGGTGGGAGATAGCTGTTGTCGCTTCCTAGCGACTCGTTGATAGTGCTGGAACTAGAGTTGACGTTGGAGTACCAGCAATGCGTGGTACACAGAGGATGAGACACAGTAAGCTCAGGAAGGCGAAACAAGCCAGGCTTTCCTGGAGGCAATAGCACGGAAGTCACTACTCTTGTTAAGACAAGGAGACTCGACTTAGAGTCTCGTCTCTGCATGCGCACGCGTACAAGTACTACTGGTACATGCTGACTACTACTGCTTACTCAACCGTATTCTGGCCATCGGCTAACTAAGATGCTGACTGAGGGGTGACAAAGCCCACTGACATACACTGACTACAAGTCCGACCTGTATTACCAACCCCAGGCCCAGACAGGCCTACCACACCTGGGGGTCAACGCGATCTTCACATGCCATCAGTGGTTCTCTTGCCCCCGCGCAAGCCGCCCTGTGACATTACCCTTGGTTCAGAAATGAGCCGCACCGTGGCGTGAGCTGTTCGGGATGGACAAGAACCTACACTGTTTGTCCCCCTTGAGTAAGGGCTCGTCTTGGAGCCGGCGAAAGAGAGCGTAGCTTTCGTATTTGTGGGAAGTGAGGAGACGGCGGCGGCACTGCTCTTCTTGATAGCGGAGGGAATTGATGTGGCTTTGCAATTCCCGGGCTTCGATATGGAGCCCTGCGAGGTCAGTGACGGTTTCGTGATAGCGCTGGAACTCAGCAGCAGTCCCCCAGTCCCCTCCTGGTTTGACGGCCTGACACAGCATGGCGTCGTAGGTGTTGGGGTCGGTGAGGGCGTCGAAGAACCATTGGGGGTACTCCCCCTCCTCAATGATGGTGGCTTGGTTGGGGGCGAAAAGCTTGTGACGGTAGACAGCTTCCCCTTTTCCCGAGGTGCCAAGGCAGTACTGCCCCTCATGCTTGACATATGCCGCGAGGGTGTGTATGGTGTGAGTGCTGTCAGTGATGGGAATGAAGAAATCGGGCACTTGCCCTTCGTTCTTCTCATACCCTTTGGGTATCCCCAAATCCTCGTCGTCAGCTGCAAGCTGGTCATCTCGCCAGTGCTTGTACGTGGCTTCCAAGCGAGCCGCGTTTGCCTCACACTCTGCCAGAGCATCAGACCGTCCTTTGAGTATGGCGAGCTGTTCTCGGTTGTTTCTCGATACCTCCTCGTTTTTTCACACAACGCTTGCCAGGCCCTGCGCGATGAGGGCAAGCTGTTCTTTGGTGGGGCTGTTCCCTTCGAGAGCAGTGTGGACGGTTCGTGGAGAGAGCTGGTACTCACTGAATTTGGCCGATGAGGCCACCACCTCCATGGGAACGACAAGTGACTCTGGTTCTTTGCCGGCAGAGGCTTGCGTGCGTGGTGGGATTGGCAGGGGATCTTCGCATCCACTGGGGCTAGCTGTGATGTAAGACGGGACGGAGATGGGCGAAGACATGCTGTTCTGGGTTGCAAATGGGCAGAAAAATGAGAGGCAGTTGATCTGACCCATGCTGCACCTTTGCGTCCTTTGTACTCCGTCTCTTCCTTTGAGGAGTGTTGTCGGTGGTATTGTCTTACCAAGATTGGGGCATGCACTTGGTCAGCAGGCTCCCAGGTGTCGTCAGAGGCTGAGTAACCCTTCCACCAGATGAGGTATTGAAGCTGACGTCGCTTCCCATGGTACCTGTGATTGATAATTTGATCCACTTCATATTCCTCAGCATTATCAATCATCTCTGGTGGTGGGCGTTGGTAATTGGTCCCGTGTTCCTCCGTTTCTTTGTAACGGGTGAGTAAGGAGCTATGGAACATGTCATGGATGGTCCAGGCTGCTGGCAGCTGCAGTTTGTAAGCTACTGGTGAAATTTCTTTCAGTACTCTGAATGGTCCGTGGCGTTTGGGTGCGAGCTTGACAGATGCGTAGGGGAGCGACAGGTGTTTCACCTCGAGCCAAACTTGTTCCCCTTCTCGATATTGCGCGGAGGGGGTGGCCTTGGCGACTTCGTTGAGGGCGTGAACTGCCACTTCCCTATGTGCTTTGGCACATTCATGTCTGTCTTCCATCGCTTCTGTAACCGGCCTGGGTGATGGTTCAACACCATCGTGCCCCTGTAAGTTGCGGAACCGGCCTAGTATAGAGTTCGTGCCCCATTTCATGTCTGCACCCCATTTCATGTCGATCAGCTTGTGATTTCTTGAGTGGCTTATGCCACTGGTCGTTATTGTTCTGGCTTTAAAATAGGTAGCACTGCCCCCTTCAGGCCTTAGGCCTGCCCTCAAGTACTATGTACTATAAATAGGGGACTCATTACGCCTGGTAGAGGCAAGTTGAGTCTCTTGTCTCAATACTAGCAGTGTTCTACTTCATTGCGGGTGGCTACTGAGTTGGAGCTCAGCAAGCGGTAACCCGGAGCATCGACATCGACTTGCAGGTCGACTTCTACTCTATCAGTCTTCTAGGCCACTGCGAGGCCTTGCTCATCGACTTAGTGTGTCTACTGTTACTGTCAAACCCTTGGCGGTGACAGCTTCATTACTGGTGATGGGTATAGGTTCTTCAGCGGCGCTGGGGCGGTATCCAAGGATGACTTCGTGGGGACTTAGCTTAGTTGTGGCATTGGGCCATCGGTTATGTACGAATGTTGCGATCGGTAGGAGTTCTTCCCAGTCATCTTGTCTAGCTGAGGTGTAGAGTTGCAAGTATGCTCACCCATTGGTTCTTTCGTTCGGTGGTCCGTTGGTTTGTGGGTGGAAGGCAGTGCTGATATTTCGTTCTATCTTCAATT